>JAQZBX010071953.1:0-15153 GCA_029593785.1 Cabassous unicinctus | reverse complement strand
GTCCACACCATCGATCTGTCCAGATAGATGTCCCAAGCTTCTTACTCCACACACCCACAGCGCAGACACCCGTGCCGCACCCTGTCCACTCTCTGCCGTGATCTGGGAGCTGCTTGCAGTCGCCCTCCTAAGCCGACGCCATCTTTTTCCCGTAAATCCATAATATATTTTAGTATCTCTGGATTTTGATTTTTACTTGTCGTAGTTGTTTTTATTCCTGCTGAATGCTGTTGATATTTTTTTCATATATGTTTTTATTTGGATCCTGCTTAGACTAAATCTTTGAATTCTCTCTTGCCTGTTCTAAACAACTGTATATGTCTTTACTCAGTAAATATGTGTGCGTTATGTATATATACATACATATATACATAAATAAACACACAAATATGTAGCATACTTTTTACAGCATATATTATATAATTCTTGCTGGTTTCTTATGAGTTGCACCTCTGTCTCTGTAGGTTAATTGTGAAGTAATATTTGGACAGAGGTTGTGTTCAACAACATTAGGCCACTAAGGCTCTGATCCTCTGCTAATAGGTCTGAGTGTGTAGAGGATTATTGAAAGTTCATGCCATTTAGTGTCTGCTCTGACTTTTCCTTTCTGCTGGGCCCTTTCAGCTCTCCCATGTGAATGTGTGCAGGCTCGGGATCAGCTAGGGGCTTGTTGGTGACTGAGGCCCTATCTGGCCTCCACTGCTCCTGCATGCAGCCTCAGCTGGGCAGGTGCTTTCCCAGAACACAGCCCCAGGCTAGTAGAGTCCTTGGCCCTCCCCAATGTTCTGTCTCTGAGATTGTCACTTCACCTGATTTTCCTGCTAGGAATGGATGTGCCAACCACTCCATATTTAAATGAGCCTCTTGGCTCATTCTCTATTCTCTACCCTTCCTTGTAGATTCTCTGCAATGACTAAGGTAGGGTGGGGAGAGGAAAGGGAGTAACCACATATCAGATGTCACAGACTCCCAATCTTTTTAGAAACATAAATGTTACTAAGACTTAACACTGTTGTATGCCTTTGATCTCTCTCAGAGAACTAAAATGGTTGCTTTGGTCAATTTTGTCCAGTTCATGATCATATTTTGGAAAAAGGATATATGGATGTTTTTATATGACCATAGCAGGAAGTCCCAGGTGGTAGTCTTTTGAAGTAACAATGAGTAAGTCCACTGGGGGAGGGTGGATGAGTTGGCTCAAGAAATAACAGGTGAAAAGCTAAACAGTAACACAAGGTCAGAAGTTGAGTGGCTGGAGAAAAGTTACTCACAGCTGATCCTGGGTTGTCAGCCATTTTTGGCTGCTTGTGTCATGGAGTTTAAAGTAGATTCCCAAATCAGCAGAAGTCATGGTTTGTACCAGAATGAATATAATTGGAGTCCTTCCTGAAATGTGAACCAGAAATGATACAGAGAGAAAGCTGAGGATAATATACCATCTATGACCTTTCATTCAAATGGAGTAACTCCTCCTTCCTGCCCAAAAGGTCTGATGTGAGGCTGTATGATGGGCTTTCAATGATGAAGAGATCAGGAAATAGAGTCTGAGATTCATCCTGAAGAGAAAGAATGACTTTGTCATAAGGATAAGTTGCATCCCTATAGACTGGATTGTGTGTAGGAAAATGGCCCTCATGCAAGTAAAGTGATTGGCATTCTTCCTTAATTTTTAAGAATCAAAGGTTAATATATAAAATACCCCTCATGTGACTATACCACCTTCCTTACTAAATTAAAAATATCTAATGCAAATTAATGTACCATTGTATACTATTTACAGTTCTGTGTACTTCAGATGTATTGAATTAATTTAACTTCTAGCTATTTTATGAATTCATTTCTATTATATTTCCAAATTGAGGAACAGAACAGTTAAATAACTTGTGTCAAGGACATTCAGCTAGTAGGTGACTGAGCTGCAATTTTGCCAAGTACTACTCCAGAGGTCAAGCTATTAAACACAATGCCACACTGGACAGATCATACAAAGCACACACCTCTGGGTAGATGGAGATATGTGGTCCCTAACTCTGTCCACCTGAGCTTCTTCTGAAGGGACAGTCCACACATATTTTAGATTGAGAAATTTTGTCATACTAAAATATCCACTGAAGTTTGAAAGACTTTTATACATAAAGGCAATAAAAATAGTGTACAGTTCTAAACTATTTGGTATTACTTGAAAAAAATAGTAATATAGTATAAGAAATCTAAGAAAACTAGCTGAAAAATTAGAGTTCACCTTCTGAGATTCAGGCCCAATTCGATTGCACATTGGAGCCCAGAGGAAAACATAGGGAAGCCATGGTTCAATATTCAGGCTTCCTCTTGATGGGCAGCACTATCTCTTAATGTCATAAGCCAGGAGAGTTTGTCTAGATGTCCTGACTCCACAAAGTCCAGACCTTGTAAGAGATTTCCTTCTCCTTCATATCTACGTGCCGTCTGAGAAACATTTTCCTTCTAACATTTCCCATTAACTAAGGTCCTACTATTTGTCCAGTGCTAACCATTTTATAAATATTATCTCATTAATATTTACAACCTTGAGAAGTTGGTATTATCATCCCATTTTGCTGATGACTAACAAAACTCAGAGTAATCAACTTGTTCTGATTCTAAGAGAGAGAAAGCAAGAGAGCAAGATTAAGAGGGAGATCATGGGATAATTTAGGAAAGAAAACCATAGGAAATCTTTTACATGGGTAGAAATATCTTAGTATAGGATGGAACTAATTGGTTACCATTTAAGAACATATGGATTTTTCTAAATCCCAGATCCAATTACCCATGTTACATGTGTTATATGTAATATTTACTATATCAAATGAATTGGCTTCCATTTTTGACCAAAATGGAGTAAAGGAACTGGATTTAACCTCATGCTAGAAACAACTAATTCAGACAAAATATATGAAAACACTTTCAGATATTGGACATCAGACTGTGTTATAGTGGTTCCTGAAACAGAAGAAACATGAGTTCAGCACAATGGTCATGTAGTTTACAGTCTAGAGAAAGTTTTCAGGCTGCAGTGCAGGATGGCTAAACCCAAGAAATAACAAAATTGTCTCCCTGGGATGGAACTGGGAGTCTGAGGAGGCCAAGTTAACCAGAATTCTCAGGACTGAGACCAGAGAGAAAAAGGAGAGTGCCCAGAGAAAGCTGTAAGGAAGTGAAGCAGGACCCCTGGAGTCTTCAGCTGAGTGCTGATCAGCATGAACTATTGAGGAAACTATTGAAACTGAGGAGAGAGCCACTCAAAAGGAGCAGAGGGATCAATCACTATTTCAGACAGAAAAACTGAAACAATTCCTCACCAGCAGACTTGCATTACAGAGATATTAAAGGAGATCACTCAGAAGAAAATGGATATATCAGATGGACATATGGATCTATTCAAGGAATGAAGAACATCATAAATGGTAAATATATGGGTAAATATAAGACACTTTCCTTGATTATTAACCTCTTTAAAAGAAAATTGGGTGATACCACCAAGATGCTGGAGTGAGATCCTACACTGCTCCATCCGCCTACTCAGAAGCTTTAGGGGACAAGCAAAAATTGGCAGAACTACATTTTTCTCAGAGCTCTGGGAAACAAATTGTTGAGGTAACATGGCAAGTGCCAAATCAATAAAGCAGGCAAATTTAAAGTGGTAGGACACCTCCTGATTCCTTTGCTGGACCTTTCTCCATCCCACCCCTGGCTTAGTGTGGAGCCAGTCTGTGACCCCAGTGCAGTTCCCTGGTCCTGGTTACAGAGGGAGCAGAGTAACACCCATGCACATACTGGGATGCATGTATGTCTGTACCAGTCTCTCCGGTGGCAGCCTGAAATTCTGCATTAGGACGTCTCTCTGAATTGCTGTTTCAGAGCTTGCTCTGGATTTAGAAGCGGCTTTCAAGGAAACTAACTGCTGTAAGAAAACAATCAAACCTTAGATGGCTGGAGCAAAGAGTGACTGGGTTTAAAACATTTAATGTAATAGCCAGAACTGAGAGGAAATACTATTTCCTGGGTGGGAAGGGGCATTGGATCCATGTAAACAGGGGAATTCATTAGGCCATGTGTGCTTGCCCAGGATAAGCCACATAGTAAGATAAAACAGGAGATGGTCCTACAATTTCACTTCAGACTGTTCTTTAGGATAATGGTTAGGCTGGCTAATTTCTCTAGTAGAGCACTCACACAACCAAACCTGCAAAGACTGGGAAAAGTGGTTTTCTTTCTTTTTTGGTTAGCTTCAGATATTTCAAGAAATCTCTCTGATAACACTAGTTGGATTCCAGCTTAAGGACAGACAAATAAGTGATCAAATTCCAGAGTTAACACATTGAAATATTAAAATATTACAAGGCATACAAAAAAACAGGAATTGGTGGCCCATTCAAATAAACAAGATAAAGCATCAAAAAAACATCAAAGGGGAAGCCTAGATTTCTATATATATTTCAGTGCTGTTTATTGCATTCACAATATTGTGCTACCATCACCACCATCCATTACCAAAACATTCCCATTATTCCAAATAGGAACCTTGTACATTTTAAGTCTGAACTTCTCATTCCCTATCCTCACCCCATCCCCTGGTAACCTATATTTTAGATTCTGACATTCTATGTGTTTGCTTATTCTAATTATTTTTTTAAAGTGAGATAATACAATATTTGTCCTTTGTGTCTGGCTTATTTCACTCAACATGGTGTCTTCAAGGTTCATCCATGCTGTTGCATGTATTACTATCAGGACTTCATTCCTTTTTACAGCTGAATAATATTCCATTTTATGTAGAGACCACATTTTGTTTATCCATTCATCAGTTGCTGCACACTTGGGTTGCTTCCATCTTTTGGCAATTGTGAATAATGCTGCTATGAATATTGGTGTGCAAATATCTGTTGGACTCCATGTTTTCTGTTCTTCTGTGCATACACCCAGTTGTGGAATTGCTGGGTCATATAAGGAATTCTATATAGCTTTCTGAGGAACTGCCAAACTGTCTTCTACAGCAGATGCACCATATTACATTGACACCAACAATAAATGAATGTTCCTATTTCCTTGCATTCTATCCAAAACTTGTAATTTTCCATTTTTCTAAATAGCAGTCATTCTACTGGGTATGAAATAGTATCTCATGGTTTGGATTTGCATTTATCATGCCCTTTTGTAATCCTCTCTTCCTCTCCTACAGCCACTGATCTGCTTTCTGTCCTATGTTTTTAGTTTTAAGAAATATTGCTTATAATTTTTAGAATTTTCTATAAATGCTGTCACATAGGATGGACTCTATTTTTTGCAATTTTTTTGTGAAGAGGGTGGAATTTTCATTCAGCATCATTATTGTGAGGTTCATCTAAGTCCTAGTTTCTATCAACAGTTAATTTCCTTTTATTACTGGATTATATTCTGTTGTATGACTATAATATAATTTGTTTGTCCAGTCACCTATTGGTGAATATTTGGATATTTCCAGTTTGAGGCTATTACAAGAACAGCTGTTATAAACATTTGTATAAAATTTTTTTGTACAGATATATATTTCATTTCTCTTGGGTATATACCTGTGAGTGAATTGGCTGAGTCATATGGTAGCGCTATCTATAAATTTTTAAAAGAAACTGCCAAACTGAGACTGTATTACCTTCATATGTAACATGAAAGGAACATTATAAGAAAGGAAAACCATAGGTCAATCTCACTCTCAAACATAGATGCAAATATCCTTGGTCTTGAGCTTATATCAAGAATGCAAAGTTACTCTATCATTAATCTAATCTATCATCTCATTCAGCACTTCAAGAATGAAAAAAAAATGTGATTACCTTAATAGAGACAGAAAAAGCATTTGCTAAATCTCAGCATTTAGTAATGATGAAAATTCCAAGCTATCTAGAAATAGAAGATAATTTCTTTAACCTGATAAATGACATCTTTAAAAATTATGGTTAATGTTAAAATTAAATGGGAAATATTAAATATTTATATATGAAACACTGAAAACATCCTATTTGAGATTAGTAATAAATAAGGGATGTCAGCGTTCACCACTTCTAGTCAAGATTTCACACTATTGCATGCCTCATTCATTAGTTTTTGCAGCCACTCTAAAGAATGAATTAAAAGATAATGATTGGAAAGAAAGACATAAAACTGTCATTATTCTCCTATGAGATGATTGTGTACAAATATGAATTCGTGGATTATAATAGACTCATTGCAATCTATAGATTTTATGTCCTAATATTTTACAATATATCGGACCTAAATGAAAAGTTAAACTACATAGTATAGAGTTACATACAATGAGAAAAGAAGGGAATTAAAGAATAAACACTCCACTACTTTTACACATGATATATCTTTTTATTTTTTTTTACTTTATATAAACTCTAGAGTTTGATAGAGAAATAAACTTCATCTATTAAGTAAGTTTTTATTTTCTTATTTTAATTAATTGCTGAAAATCTTCAGTCAGAGGTTCTGACAAGCATGTAATGTAACCCAAACCAAAGCAGAAAAAATGAATTGTTTAGGCTTACGGACATATGATATCTCATGGAACTCAAGGGACCACTGAATTAGGAAAATTCTTTGGGTTTGGAGGCTGGGTCTCAATATGGCAGAGAAATTTTTAAGATTCATGCAATTAAAAGAGTCTTGGAAGTCATGTAGTCCAAACTTCTATCAAAGGCAAGACACTCTTCAAAAATTACAGAAGTTGTTAGCCTCTATTCCTATTGACTATATCTCAGAAACAACCCAGTGTCATTTTCTATAGAAGAGAAAGGAAGAAAAATGCAAAAGAAAGGACTGTCATTTTGGGTCTTGAGGGCAGTCATATGAGGAGCTGGTGGGACTGGGAAAGACACTGAGCAGGAACACACACACACACACAACATACACAATGTCAAACAATGAATGGTAGGGTCAGTTTTTAAGGAGAAAGATTTAGGAAGTAGGTCAGAATGCCGGCAAATTCATTGCATCTCAGGTTGGAATTCCATTGTAGGGCTCATTGATTACACAATCAACATTAGGCTCAGGTTACAATTTTGCAAGAAATCTTCTTAGTCCCTGAAAAGTGTCAAGGCCCAAGAGAGACTATAAAGAAGGATCATAGGACCTTCTAGGAAGAGAGAGGAAAGGCCATATTTTGCCCATTCAGGGCCATCCTTGACAAAATGAATCTCCATGGACTAATTGGCAACCTCAAACCATAGTCTCAAAAAGTGTGCCAATATTTTGCAAAACTAAAGAGTGGTGAAGGCCTGAGACCCTGAGAGAATTGCAAGTTTGTAACCCTAAGAGAATTGCAGATTTCACTATATGAGTGACAAAGTTAAATTTCTCCCTACTCTTCTTCACCTGTCTAGCCTGAGAACAGGACATCCACTCACATAAGAAACAGAGCCAGGTATCAGAAACTGGCTTTAAGCCCTAGCACTGGCAAGTGCCATCACTTACTGTGTGTTTTAGTTTGTCAAAGGGCTGCTGATGCAAAGTACCAGAAATGGGTTGGCTTTTATAAATGGGATTTATTTGGTATAAACGCTTACAGTTCCAAGGCCATGGAAAGTCCAAACCAAGGCATAATCAGAGATGCTTTCTCACCAAAGCCAGCTGCCACATGTTAAAGCAAGGTGGCTACCAAGCATGGCTGAGGTTTGAGCTCAGCTGACAGCAATCAGGCATAGGGCTTTTTTTCTTTCTGGGCCTCCTATTTCGGTCTTGGCATTCCACTTTCTTCCTGAGTTTATCTGTAAGCTATCAGGAATATTGCAGGGCTTGTCTCCTCTTGAGCTGCTCTGTGGGCCCAGCCTCTTGGGTACTTTGTGCTTAAGTGATCCTCTAGTCTCTTACATGGCAGGATCAAAATAGTGGCCTCCTTTTCCTGTGTCTGTCTCTGGACTTTTATCAGACCCAGCAAAGCTGGCAGAGACTCAATCTGAGTCATGCCTCATTGATGTAGTCCAATCAAAAGCCCTAAATCAATCTTATCAAGAAATCTAATAAAGGGCCTTCAACCAGATTGAATGCTATCAAAGAGTATCACACTTACAGGAATAGATTAGTGTAAAAATATAATCTTTTTCTTTTTGGGATTCACAAAATAACCTCAAACTGCCACACTGTGAGACCTTGAACAGATTACTTCCCCTGTCTCTGGGTCTCAGTGCTCACATCTACTAAAGGAGTTTAGGCCACATATTCTCTCTGGCCCTGCCAGTTCTAAAAGGTCTTCTTTCTAAAACATTACCCAGGATATAAAAGAGGGTTGGAGGTTGCCAAATACAGATTTCAGAGTATATAAGAGACTTTCTTTCCAGATTGAACCATGCAAGATGCAGAGAATTTGTATATGAAAATTATTCTGAAATATTTCTCATTTAATTGAATTTAAAGTTGTTGAAACATCCTCAAATATACTTAGGGAGGGACTAGATAAATCTTTGACTATTTGTTTGAGAAGTCAGCTTGTCCATACTCTTCATTGACTTGATAAGGTCCAGAAGGTTGGTATGAATTTTCCAGTATCAAAAAAAGCTAATTATATATGTGTGAAGCTCTCAGCCCGGATGGATCCTATTCACATCTTTCAGACAAACATGGTCTCTGGTGCTTAAAGCTTACACATTAAGGTGCTCGGCAAGCTGCCTAAAATCTTACCTCCTTGTCACTATTTTGTGGCTTAAACCTGGTATAGTTTACATCAACCTATATTGTACTCCTACTCACTGTAGATGGTGAACAGGGAGGTGGAAAAAAGAGGGTGTGAGAATTAGGAACTTGAAGAGGGTTAGAGGATAATCATACCAAGGTGGCCAACATCTCTACTCTCCTGGATACATTTAGGTTGTGGGCAGTGAACTGAGTTAGGGTGGAGTTTGGAAAGGATAGGGAGGTAGATCTTGAGTCATTACTTAGGTTAAATAACCCCAAATCAGACTACATAGTAGCTCTACACTCATTTCCATCACTTTAATATGAGGAGGGGCCAGAGACTTACCCTGGAAGGTATAATCTCGTGTTTCCTTATATATAATTGCTTAGATCCTGACTTGGGGACCCCCAGAGTCCACTATGCTCTCATTCTTCAGACAAAATTTATAAAATTTATAGTATGCATAATATAAAGAACACAGAACTGGAAGTCAAGAGTCAAGACAACTAGGTTTAGTCTTAGTTTTACCAGTAATTTCCTGTGAGAGATTGGACAAGTGGTTCCATTCTGGACATCATTTTCCTCATCTATAAAAGGAGGCATATGGACAAGTCACTCAGTAACCATCAGAGTGCCTTTCAGCCATAATAGACTAAACATGTGTGATTCCTCATGGCCCTGTAAGGGGCAGGGGAGATGAGGGTGCATTCCAGACAGCCTGCTCAATAGTTTTAAAGCATGTGGCCCAACTATGGAATCTGAGTACCAGATACTGTGCCCAGCAGCCTCACTTCTGTGGCAGGAATTGGGGGAGGGACAGCCATAGCAGAGAAATAGTAGGGTGAAAGTGCCCTGGACTGGGAGCCAGGAGACCACCTTGGGCTTTAGTGTTACCATCTATAAATGGTGACACTGGTTTCTTGCCTGTTTCATAAAGCTGATGTGAGACTCTAATAAGGTCATAAGTAAAAAGATGCTGAAAATATTTGGATTGGTGAAAACTCAAGGGACTGCAATCCTCCATTCCCTCCCCTCCCACTCTACTGCCTCCTTCCCAAAGTACTAGCCTGGCCAACTCCACTTTACTAAGAATTTCTCCTGCTTTCATTCTAAATACTTTCCTGATCTAGCCCTCCATCCATCCTGTCTGTTCCAGTTGCTTCCTGGAACTGAACTCAAGTTTGGAGTTGATTCCTGGCCTGAGACAGGGCTGTTTGATTATGAGGCTCTGTGAACTTTTATTTTTCTTTCTTTTTTTAAATATACTTTTTTACTTTTTTTAAAAAAGATACTTAGATTACAGAAATGTTGCATTAAAAATACAGGGGATTCCCATATGCCCCACTCCCTAGCCCTCCCACATTTTCCCATATTAAAAACATCCTTCATTAGTGGTACATTTGTTATAATTGATGAACACATTTTGGAGCATTGCCACTAAGCATGGATTATAGTTTACATTGTAGAATACACTCTCTCCTACACATTTTTATAACATTGCAAGATATATAATGGCCTATATCTGTTATTGCAATGTCATTGACAATTCCCAAGTTCCAAAAATGTCCCCATATTATACCTGTTTTTCCCTCTCCCTCCCCTCAGAACCTCCAGTGGCCACTGCCTCCACATCAATGATAAAAGTTCTTCCATTGCTAGAATCACAATAAGTCTATAGTAGAATAACACTATCTACTCTAGTCCATCATTCATTCCCCAATCCTGAGGATTCTGGGATGGTGATGCCCCCCTCCACCTCTAACTGAGAGGGGGCTTAGATCCTGTGGGGCAGATGGATGGGATTATCTTCCTTGCAGTTGCAGACTTTCTCTGTTCCTTGAGATGGTCATTGTCCATCATCATCTCCTTGTTAGTTGACCTGGGTAAGTCCAATGAACTGGAGAGTAGGTGTTGCAAATCTGTTGAGATTCAGGGCCCAACCGGTATATGGACAACCAAAATATTTAAGTCTGTTGGACATACACCTATCAACTCTAGTACTAACTGCAGGTTCAAATAGAAGGAGTAGAAGAGGCATGTGTAGAGAAACCACAACTGAGTCCAACTCTGTCTCACTGGGGAGCACAAACTCCAAAGTAAGGTAGACTGGCAGGATGCCAAAGTCCTAAGCTCTCTCCCCTGACTATAGTGTCTAGATGTCTCCAGAGCCCTCAGGAGCCCCACTATGCGAGGCAATATTTACTTTGGCAGTCAATGAGATACTGCTGAGACATGCATAAGTATAACCTCTGGAAAGTCCTCCCAACTAACTTTGAAGTCTCTTAGCCACATAAACTCATTTGTCTTTACCCTTTCCCCCTTTTGGTCAAGGCCTTTTTCCAGTTGCATTGCTAGTTGGTGCTTGGTAGTAATCCCTCAGTGCCAGGGAGGCTCATCCCCAGGAGTCATGTCCCATGCCAGGGGGAAGGTAATGCATTTATATGCTGAGTTTGGCTTAGAGAGAGGCCACATTTGAGCAACAAGAAGGCCCTCAGAAGGTAACTGTTAGACACCCTAAGAAGCATACTAAGCTGCTTCAATTTTAAAAGTAAAGGTTCATAAGTATAGTCATCACTATTAATGGTCCATCCTTCACTAGTCACTGCCCCTGTACTCAGGGGATTATTATTGCCCCATAAGAGAATGTGGCAGAGCTCCCCAGGATGGGAATTCAATGTTCTTTTGGTTATTGTGTGAAACTCCATCCACTGTGACAATGCCCCATGAACACTTGAACACATTCATATACCTTATAGGTATGCCCTAGGTGAACCTCCTCCCATGCATCCCCCATCACTGACACCCTACACCAGTGGTCTTCCCCTGCCAGAGTTGTAACCCTTCTGTGACCCAAAACCTCTTCAAAATTGAAGCCAATAAAATAGCCAAATACAATTAATAGGAAAATGATACAATAATGATAGTTTTAAAAATGAGTAAAATACAAAAAAATTCTTTTAAAGTTTGAAATAAAAAAATAAAAACATAAAATTAAAAAAAAAATTTTGACATGTCTTTCATCACTGTAAGATCTGTTATCTTGTATGTACGGCGGCATTTTCTTCTGTTTATTCCCCCAGTGTCTTATTTTTTTCATTTTGTATTCAAAGAAGTTTTAGGTTACAGAAAATTCATGTACAGAATACAAGTGATTCCTGTGTACCCAACATCCTCCCCCTTTGCTGCTTTTCCCTATTAACATATTACATGTGGATGGTACATTTGTTACAATTGATGTACAAATATTGTGACATTGCTACCAACAATGGTCAGTGATTTACACTGATTTACATTTTGGACCACGCACTTTTATAGATATTAATGACGTTTAACAGAGTCTGTATCTATCATTGCAAGATCATGTAGTACAATTCCATTGCCCCCAAAATGCCCCATGTTCCATCTATTCTATTCCTCCCTCCCTCTCCCCTTGGGACCCATGGTAACCACCAAGATTAACTCATTGATGGAAAAGATTCATAATTACTTGCAACAACATTGAGGATTTGACACACTGGCCTGCCATCCCCTATTAGGCATTGCCTAGGCTCTCAAGAGACTCCTGGCCCTCTATTTGAGATCATAGCAGGACTCCCCAGGATGGGAGACCAACACATTCCCGCTCATTATGTGAGTCTCCACCCACTGATACAACACTATGAAAGATGAACACTACACACTCCCTAGAAGTCTGCTCCAGATGCGCCCTGTCCTGCATGCCCCCCTACAGCCAATACCTTAAACCAGCAACACTCCCTTGCCATATTTGTCAAAAGAACATTCTAAACGTTGTAGTTTCAACCACATACTCACAAATCCCCATAGTTCACCTGCTTCCTCCCCCATTCCATGGACATTCTCACCCACCTTACCCACACTACCCCCCTCACAGACCAGTTCTGCCCAGCCCAATAGCATTACTGCACCACTGTTATACCCATCCACTGCACAACTACACCCTTCCAATTTATCATAGATTTTGCCCATATGGTCATTGGCTCACAACCTTCTCCCTTTCTGTCTCCTGTAAGCCTATCTTCCAGACTCTAGCTCTGTGAATCTGCTCAATTTCCTTAATTCATATCAGTGAGGTCATGTAATATTTGTCCCTCAATGCCTGGCTTGCTTCACTCCACATAAGGTCTTCAAGATTCACCCATATTATCCTGTGTGTTAATACTGCATTCTTTCTTACAGCTGAGATATATTTCATTGTATGTATATACCACAATTTGTTTATCCATTCATCTGTTGATGGACATTTAGGTTGTTTCCAACTAATGGCAATAGTGAATAATGCTGCTATGAACATTGGTGTGCATATATCTGTTCATGTCCCTGCTTCAAATTCTTCTGGGTAAATCCCCAGCAGTGAGATTGCTGGATCATATGGCAATTCTATAGTTAGTTTTCTGAGGAACCGCCAAAATGTCCTCCACAGAGGCTGCACCATTCTACATTCACACCAGCAGTGGATAAGTGTTCCCATTCCTGCACATCCTCTCCAACACTTGTAGTCCTCTGTTTTTTAATAGCTGCCATTCTAATGGGTGTAAGATGATATCTCATTGTGGTTTTGATTTGCTAGTGATGCTGAGCATTTTTTCATGTGCTTTTTAGCCATTTGTATTTCTTCTTTGGAGAAATGTCTATTCAAATTACTTGCCCATTTTTTTCAATCAGCTGTTTGTCTTTTTATTTTGTAGGTGTAGGATTTCCATATACATGCTGGATATTAGGCCCCTATCAAATATATGGTTACCAAATATTTTTTCCCATTGAGTAGGCTGCCTTTTCACTTTCTTGACAAACTCCTTTGAGGTACAAAAGTTTTTAATTTGGAGAAGGTGACATTTATCTATTTTTTTCTTTCATTGCTCATGATTTAGGTGTAAAGTTCATGAAACCATTTCCTAATACAAGCTCCTGTATGCTTCCCTACATTATCTTTCAAGATCTAATGGTCTTGGCTCTTATATTTATATCTTTGATCCATCTTGAGTTAATTTTTGTACAAGGTATGAGGTAGTTTTCCTCTCTCATTCTTTTGGATATGGATATCCAGTTCTCCAAGCACCATTTGTTAAAGAGGTCATTCTCTCCCAGTTGAGTGGGCTTGGTGGCCTTGTCGAATATCAGGTGACTGTATATATGGGGATCTATATCAGAACTCTCAGTTTGGTTCCATTGGTCAGGATGTCTATCCTTGTGCCTGTGCCATACAGTTTTGAACACTATAGCTTTGTAGTATGTTTTAAAGTCAGGTTGTGTGATTCCTTTGATTTCATTTTTCTTTTTCAATATGTCTTTGGCTATTTGGGGCCACTTGCCCTTCCAAATAAATTTCATAGTTAGCTTTTCCAATTTGGTAGAAAATTCTGTGGTAAATTTTATTGAGATTGTACTAAATCTGTAAATCAGTTTGGGCAGAATAGACATTTTAATGATGTTTAATCATCCTATCCACGAACAGGGAATATTCTTCCATTTATTTAGTTCCTCTTTGATTTTCTTTAACAATGTTGTGCAGTTTTCTGCATACAAGTCATTTACCTCTTCATTTAAATTTATTCCTAAGTATTTGATTCTTTTAGTTGCTATTGTAAATGGGATTGTTTTCTTGGTTTTCTCCTCAGTTGCCTCATTATTGGTGTACAGAAATGCTACTGATTTTGCACAATGATCTATTTATTTATTTATTTATTTATTTTTACTGCAACTACTTTTGTATTTATTTTGGATAAATTAAGTGTGGGCTAACTCTCCCCAAAAAGTAGATATCATTTTTAAGGGGACAAAACATGGATGATAAATACATTGTAGTCTCAGTCCTGAAACATAAACGTATAGATTTTGCTTTGTGAATATTTATTGAACACCATGAAGTATGCATCAAACTGTGTCAATCACTCAGAGGTGCAGAAAGAATAGAAAACTTACTCATTGGTCTTGGAGTTTACAATCTACTTGGAGAGGCAACATCAAATAAACCATGCACCTGTGAAACAGAAACTAGTTCAAAACTGCAGAGCTCTGAGTATAAGGCATTTCATTCTGTTTTTAAAAATGGAGTATCTGGGAAGCGGGTGTGGCTCAATGGATAGAGCCCCCGTTTACCATATGGGAGGCCTGGGTTCGCGTCCCGAGGCCTCCTTGTGAGGGCACGCTGGCCTGAGCCGTGTGGTGGGCTGATGCAGCGACCTCACGGCAGGAAGCGGGTGTGGCTCAATGGATAGAGCTCCCGTTTACCATATGAGAGGCCCCGGGTTTGCTTCCCAGGGCCTGCTTGTGAGGACAGGCCTGCTCACGAGGCGCCGTGGGCTGATGCGGCAAGACCTCACAGCAAGGGGGAGATAAGCAGACACAGAGAAGACACGCAGCGAATGGACACAGCAAACACAAGCAGCAAGGGGAGGATAAATAAATAAAATAAAATAAATAAATCTTTAAAAAAAAAAAAAGCCTAGTATTTAAAAAAAAAA
>JAQZBX010071952.1:0-15151 GCA_029593785.1 Cabassous unicinctus | reverse complement strand
TCTTAAACTTCCTCTTAACTCTTTTGTTTGCCTTTCTGGTTAATTGCCCATCCACTTTGAAAAAACTGTAAGGAGAGAAGGTAGTAAAAATAAATTGCAAAATGGGCAAGAGATGGAGGGAAGGAAGTAGAGTGAGACAATCTTCAAGATGATATTTAAGCAGTTGTATCCTGTAGTAGATTTTCAACCCAAAAATGAACTATTGTTTTTTCTAACATTTTAAATATTGCATTTGACTGTCTTTTCAGTAAGTAAGTCTGTTTTTGAGATCTTAAAAAGAAAAGGGAGAGAGAAGAGAACACTTTTGTTGGGGGATTAAAAGGAGACACGAAACAGCTTTTGCTTTACCAGTGACTGAAATAACAGGCAGCAGTCTATATTATTGGGTTAAAAGGCTAGAGCTTGCATATTCTTGGTTATTATCTACTTGGTAAAACTGAAGTGTATCCAGAAGAGATGGTTTGATAAAGATAGAGTTAGTGGCCATCATCCAACATGCCTAATACTACTCAGGTTTCTTACAGTCCTTCATCTTTTTTTTTTTTCTGTTCCCTTACTTATCCTTTTCCTCTCTTTTGTGTTTTATCTCTCCATTAAATGGTAGAGGTCAATATAAGGTACCCATGGTGCTACAGAAGTTCATGTCCCAGTTTACACAGAGCATGACACAATCCCTGAGCACTTATTTGGGGGTACAGGTTGGGAGCCATGCATTAGAGTAAGGGGAACCTGACATGTTCATCTACAACTAAACACTCCCAAATATCTGTCATCACAAATATGAGAAAATTATCTCCTTTTGAAGCTGATGTATGAAGTTTTCATTTCCAAGCTAGCCTAGGAATGAAGACCATTAGTGTTTTCTGTGCAGCCTACAAAGTAGAACTTCACCATCATTTTGAAGAGTTTATAATTGAGAGGAGATTGGGAAATTTCCTTGAGAAAGCTTCAGATCTCGAACGTCCAAATTATCTGAATCTTTGGGCTAGAAGAATCAGTCTCCTTTCCTTGTTCCAAAAGAATAGCATCACCATGACTCAAGAACACACAATGCCTTCACCTGAAAGAGGCACCTCTCAGACTCCCAAAATCAAATGACAACACCCCTAATTACCTTCAGATCAATAAACATAGTCCAGTCTCAGCTTAAAACAAATAAAGCTTCTAATTTGAGAGGTATTAGCCAACAAGTCAAACGCATTTGTAAGACTTTGTTTATACGAACTGTATGAAATTGGAGAACATTTCTTTGGAATACATCTTGAGTTTGTTAGACTTGGGTGATGGTTGGGTGATGGGCAAAATTTAATTCTGGAAATGTGGGAATATATTAAATAGATATTTGGAATTCAGTATTCTGATACAGATATAGACAGCCATCTGCTTGGATTATGAACTGAGTTATATTCAAGACTCCTTCTGAGTAGGATTATGTTGGCAGTGTAACTGTCCTGTGATTATTGCCTCATTATTTGAATGTTTATTTGAAACTGGTATATTTAGTAACTGGAAGAATCCTTTTATTGATTCTGTTGAAAAAAACCTTACATTATAGACAAGGCAGAAAATCTGAAGAAAAATTATATTTTATAAGGACTTCCAGAGATAATAGCAATCATATAATTAAAAGATTCAAGGTCCCCATAATATCACCATTGAATTAATTGGCCTAGCTTATGCCACAAGTAGATGAATTGTAACATATGACTATAGACTACTATAATATCACACAGGTGGTTGCCCCCCTAAAAATTGCAGTGCCATGAATATAAAATTTATTAGCATATCAGAAAGTTTAGCACTTGGTTTGTACTTCTGATCTTGTGAATGAATTTTTCTCCAATTCCATGAAAAGGCAAAACAAATTAAATTAACCTTTACATAGCAAAAGACAATACCATTTGCCCTGGGCCATATTTTCTCCTTTCATTTTTTGTTCGTATTAGAATCCCAGGGGATTTAATCTTCTAAATATTCTTCAAAATATCAGCATGGTCCACTATATTGATAGCATCATGCAAAATGGACTGATGAGCAAGAAATAAAAATTATTTACATATCACCATGTAATTTATTTAAAATGGCCATGCCCACTTTGCAACTCTTCCCATGAACTGGTGGAGTATATCTCCCCATCATTTTTTCTGGCTTGTGACATGTTTTCATGAACAGAATATAATAAAATGATGTGTATAACACCTGAGGGTTGACAATGAGGGGCCTTGAAGCTTTAGCATTTGTGAGACAACCAAAGCAGTGATACAATTATGGTGTGGTAGAAACCAATTTAGTCTACTGGAGAATGAAAGGCCATATGAAAGAAAATTGACATACCTAAGCCAATTGCATCATTTATGAATGAGGCCATCTGGGACTGAACACTCTACTTGAACTGTCAGAGTGTGATCAGGTGAGACCACCAGAAGAACAACACAGCTGAACCTAGCCCAAATTGCAGAACCATAAGAAAATTTCAAAAGTAAGGAATGAGGTTTGATTTCTAACACACTTCAAATATTTTTAGGGGACTTGAAGTGGCACCACCTTGAAGAACTTGACATGATGTCTTTCCTCACCTCTCCTTTTAAGGAAAAATCACTATCCAGCAAGACCCTATATCAAATTAGAATATACATATTTTTCACATAATTATATGGCAAGTGACTGTCTTTATGCATCATTGAGAAGATTATTCTCATTTGATAACCATCCCTTGCTCATATCCCTACCTGACCTTTATAATACAAGAACATTTATATTCAATTATTTACATAAAAGATCTAGCACTGTATCAAAACATATTTTCAAACATCTCCAAGACTCTTAAAGTTCATTTTTCAATGTGAGAAAAAAAGAAGGTAGAATGGAATTTGCTACCCAATCAACTACCTATCTAACTAACTATATTATTCAAGGATCTCTATGAAAACAGAACTGACAGGATACATTTAATATAAATACTAATAAACTTTTATAGGAGTTGAATTACTTGACTATGGGGAGGGGCAAGCGAAAATTTCATAAGGCTGGCTGTAAGTTGGGAACTCTGATGAAGATTTTCAATGGATTCTCCAGGTGAAACTGGCAAGGACATTTCCTAGGCTGTAATAATCAGTAAGTTGATTGCATCTATGGTTGATTATATTTACAATCAACTGAAAGATTCTCTTCAGCAATGAATGACTTCTCATCCAATAAGTCAAAGACCTTAGAATGAGATGTGATTTCAGCATTCAGGGCTAGAATTCCCATCTCTACTTCAAACAGCCATCATCTCCTATATAACTCATTGAGGACATTCATCAGAGTTCCTGGCTTGCATCCTGCCCTATGGAATATGGACACATGCAACCCCACAGTCACATGAGATAATTTTTATAAAATCTCATACTGTTTACAGATTGCACCTGTTGATTCTCTTCCCTAGAATACTCTGACTAATACATGCATTTATATCAGTGTCATACTATTGGGAGGCAGCTTAAAAGACTAATCCAGGATATTCCTTTCTGGCTGCCCTTCCAAGAGATCATGCCTTACAGGCAGGAACATCTGCTGGACAGCTAAAGTTTTGGAAACAATCAAATTGAAGTAACCTGGAGCAAATTATTATTGACTTCAAAACAAACAATAGAACAACCAGGAAGGGGGAAAGTCTATTCCACAGTTAGTAGAGGGACTATGTGTGTCTCTTTAAATGGGGAAATTTGTAAGTCCATAATGCATGATCACAACAGGACATTAGCTCAAAAAAGAGAGAGAAGAACATGTACTTTCACCTCAGGCTAACCTTTTTGGTAGGAGGGCTAAACTCTCAATGAAAGAATCAGCCATTTTGCCAAATCTGTGAAGGTGTTTTTAGGTTTGGGTTATTTACTTGTTAGCTTCTGTCACTGATGTACATCTCTTTCATATCAGTAGCTGGGAATAACTTAAGGAATAGACAGTAAAATACTAAATTTCAGAGTAAGTACATTAAATACTAAAATATACTATCTACAACAAAATATTACAAGACAAATTAAGGAGCAGGAATGATGGTCATACAAAAAACAAGATGAAATACCAGAAATTTCAAAAAAGTGACAAGACTTTAGACATGCCATACAAAAACATAAAGAAAACAATCTTCAATATGTTCAAAAATCTAAATTAAACACAGAGAAAGAATTTAAGAATATCAGGAAAATGAAAAATGAAAAATGAAAAATTTAAGAATCAAAATAGAAATTATAAGAAAGAATAAAATGGATAGTGGTGTTAAAGTCCAAAATAACTGAAATTAAAAATTTCGTGCAGAGTTTCAACAGCCAGTTGTCTCACAAAAAGAAAGAACCAGTGACTTGAAGATGAGACATGAAAGTAATCTGGATGAAGAATAGAAAGAAAAAAGAATTTTAAAAAGTTAAAAACTTAGGAGACCTGTGAAGCATCATCAAGCTTACCAATATACACATTATAGGAGTCCAGGAAGAAAAAGAAATAAAGGAGCAGAAGGAATATCCAAAGAAATAATGTCAAAAATTCCCACATTCACCAAAAGGCATGAACATACACATTCAAGAATCACAATGAACACCAAATTAAACAAGCTTGAAGAGAACTAGGCCCAGATACATAATAACCAAACTGATGGGTGCTGAAGAAAAAGAAAGAATTCTGAAAAATGAATTAGAAAAACCACATGTCATATACAAGGGGCCCTCTAAGATTAATAACTGATTTCTTATCAGAAAACATGGTGCCAAACAGACAATGTGATGAAATATTTAAAGTGCTAAAAGAAAATAATTTCTAGTCAATAATTTTATATGCAGTGAGACTATCTTTAAAAAATAAGGAAAATATTTATCCAACATTCCTAGATAAAGAAAAGCTGAGGGAATTCATTGCCATGAGGCCTGTTTTACAAGAGGAATCATTATTTGATTCATCACTGGCCAGTTTTCTTTTCAAGAGAAATGAACAACCAGGTTAAATACTCAAAATACTACACAGTGGAAAGAATTCACTTCATCACTGTCCTTCAGGAATATCCTAGAACGGGCTGTCCACTTTTGGGTGGAATCTATATATAGTGCAGAACTGTGTGTAAAGCAGGGCAAGTTTTCTCTTCCTCAGTCTACTGAACATAGAGAATTCCCCTAGGGGCCATTAATCTGGATTTGGAAAGAGAAGGAAATGTGGCAGGAGTGGGGCTATGAGCCATGAAAAACAAACCACAGATTGGGAGAAAATATTTGAGAAATACGTATCTGCCGAAGGACTTGTATACAAAATATAGGAAGAACTGTTTAAAGTTATTTAACTGTTTTTAGCTGTTTAAAAACTGTTAAAAATCAATACTAAGGAACTACTCTAAACAGAGCCTTCTCCAAAGAAACTATACCACTGGCAAGGAAGTGGAGTATAGGAACTCTCAGTCATTGCTGTTTGGAATGCAAAATCATATAGCCACTTTGAAAGACACTTCAGCGGTTTCTTACAAAATTATCAATAGACTTACCATATTATCTAGTAATGACACTCCTATGCATTTATTACTCAGAATTGAAAATGTATGCCCACACAAAATTCTGCCTGTGAATGTTTATAAGATCTTCATTCATAATGCTGGAAATTGGAACCAGCTAAATCACCATTCTGTATGTGAATGATAGACTGTAGTATGTTCACACTATGGATTACTATTGGGCAATAAAAGAAATGAGCTATCAAACCTAGACTAGAGATGAAGGAAGTTTAATGTACAATGCTAATTGAAAGCAACTAGTTTGAAGAGCCTATATATTGCCTGAACCCAACCAAATGACGTTCTGGTAAAGGCAAAACAATAGATTTAGTAAAAAGATCAGTGGATGCCACAGTTTCATGACAACAGAAGGAGGGATTAAAAAGCCAACCACAGGATATTTTAAGGTGATGAAAATATTCTATATGATACCATAATGTTACATTCATGATATTGCATATTTGTTAACACCAATAGAACTTTATAGCACAAGAAGTGAATCCTAATGTAAACTATAGAATTTAGTTATTTGTAAAGTATCAATAATATTGGTTCACCAATTGTTACAAATTACCACAATGATGCAAGGTATTAATAATAAGGGAAAGGAAGTGTGCGTGTGTGTGTGTGTGTGTGTGTGTATTTGAGTGCGCTAGGGGAGATGGTATATGGGAATTATCTTTACTTTTTGTCCAATTTTTCTGAAATCTAACTATGCTCTAAAAATGAAATTTATTTTTAAAAAAGAAAATGAAAATTGTAGCTTATTATCAGTAACTAATTGCCAAGTTTTCAAAATGTGTACAAAAATGATAAGTTTCTATTAAAATACTATTACCAATAATGACTTGAAAAGAATTTTAAAATTTTGATAGTATGTAACTAATAACAAACTGTACTGATTAAAATAATCCAATCTAGGAAATATCAAGCACAAATGGGTTTATAAAAATTTACCATATTTTCAAAAATAGATTATTCCACTCTAAGAGAAAGTCTTCCTTAGGAAGATAAAAAGCAAAATATTTTTTTTTCTTTTTGCCCCATTATAGTTACAAGGAAGGAAATTAAATTATTGGTGCATTTCCCTCCAAAATTGAGACTGTAAAAATTAACAAAATACTGGCAAAACTATTCTGATTTTGTAGATTAAAAAATAACTGGTGCTCCAGTGTCAAGTTAATTTTATCCCTGGTGTTTTAGGTTTCTTACTAGAAAACTGATGAATTTTATCTGTAAAATTAGAATTTAAAGTGAAAAATCAATTATTTAAATAATGTATAAAATCATGTAACGTATTTACATAATTTCACAGCAAATCTCTTCATATGTTAAGAAAATAGAGAACCCTGCTTATCACTAAGCAAGCTTTATTTTATTTAAAAGCTTACCAGAATATTATCTGAAGGAAATAAGTTATAACATTCTCTTTAAAATGAAAAAAAAAAATTAGACAAAATGCAGTCATCATATTGTAATGCAGGCCCTAACCAGCACAATGAGAAACTACAAATTTGATACAAAGAAATGGATAAGAGGTAATACTACTCATCTTATTTGCAGATGGTATGACCATTCATACAGCAAACCCAAAGATCAACAGATATTAATAGAAATATTAATAGGTATAGAGCAGCATAGTGACTGACAACATGATTAAGTGACAAAAATCAGTTACATGCCTATGTACCAGCAACAAAAAAAAAAAACAACATAAAATGTATTATGAGAGAGACAGTTTATAATTGTTTTTGAGAATATTGAGTATTAGGACCTTTCTAGAATTATCTGTGTAGTATTCTATTAGTAAATTTTTTCTCAATGTGTTTGTGTAATATTAAATTCTCCTCAGCAGTGTATGAGAATTTCAGTGTTTCTACATTCTCACTAACACTAGGAATCATTAGGCTTCTTAAATTTAGATATTCTATTATGTGTGTAGTGACATCATATTGAGGTTTTAGTTTACATTTCCTGAATGTCTAACGATTCTGAACATCTTTTCATGTTGTTATATTCCATTAATATATCTTTGGTGAAGTGTCTGTTCTATGTTTTCTTCTTTTTTAAATTACCTTCGTTTCTTTCAAAAATTCTTAATGTTCATATCATTCAATTTATTTCACTTAAAGATTTGATTTTGTGAACGTATCTAATCCAAGATCAGAAAGCTATTTCCCTATACATTCTTATAGAAGTTTTATATTTTATTGAGTTTTGCTTTTAGATTTATAATCCATTTTGACTTAATTTTTCTTTGTAAAGTGCTTCATTACTTTACTTTGGTCTTTCACCATTATTCTTTCCTTCATAAAAGGAATATATGATCATTTTCAACACATGTATGTTTAATTGCTGCAGCATCTTTTGTTAAAGAGCCATAACTTTCTTTATTGAATTGCCTTTGCAACTTTATTAAAAAGATATAGACTATACATATGTATTAAATGCAATACATTTCTGAGTTTTCCCTTATGTTTTACTCTGTGTTGCATTTTTCTACTTGACTCATCTAGGATGTTCAAAATGAATACGTATAACTGTATATAAAATACCACTAACCATAAACTTAGAGGACATTCTGTAATAAAACACTTTCATTTTTTTTTTATAACTTATTACCTACATGGTCAGAGGACTTTTACTTCCTAAATAACCTTAGAAACGATTTTTTTTTTGGTTCCTTTTTTTCTCTATTTTCAACTGCCTCAGTTCAGATTTATTTTCACTTCCTAGGAGTTAAAAAAAAAAAAGTACTGATTATTCTTCCTGTTCCACTTTTCACCACTTTAAATCTATTCTCTATATTGCATCCCATTTACAAGCCTTTGATAATATTCTATGTTCTACATAATGAGATTGAAATTCCTTGGCATGACACAAGCCACGTTTTGAATCGGATTTCCAAACACCTCTTCAGCTACGTTTTCAGCCAGGCTCTGTTTAGTAATTTATCTCTAATAGTTAATGTTGAAATTACTGCTGTTCCTCAAACAAATGATCCTGTCAGCTTCTTTGTACTTTGCTGTTGTCATTCGTCTGCATGATGAGGCGGAGAATCAGTAAATTTTGGTTGGTTCATCCTTCAAAACTAGTACTGAGAGTCAAAGTGGGCAGGACTAACATATGTAGGGAAAAGAGGAAGAGAAACTAAAGCCCTGTGTTGTGGATAAGGTTGAGTTTGGTACTGAATTATAGAATCCATGGAAAATCAGTATTCAGTTTCTGGTGAAAGGTAAAACAAAAGATATGTATGATGTTAATTATGGTATCAAGTTTGTTGGAGTGGACCCACCAGTTCCCACTAAGTCAAGGATATTTATCAGCAGCAGAGATTCTCTGGATGTTATCAATGGTTCATTTAATCCTTGTTCCCCTTATGAACCAGAAAACTATTGGTTTTGGTAACTGGGTGTCAGAGTTTGATATAGGAGAATGTAGAACTGGCTTCTACAGATATTGAATAAATGTAAAATGAAGTATATATATACATTGTATAAGGACAGAGCTGGCTCCTGACAATGGACCTTAAAGTCCAAGAGGAATTGAGCCTTTTTCTAGGCAGGAATATCTGGGAACAAGGAGAAAAATCAAATCATAAAGAACCAGGTAGAAAGAAAAAAAAAGGGGATCCCAAACAAATGTCTACTAGAATATATAGGGCAGAGAGTATATGGTTTAAGATGCAGAGAGCTATTATATTATGAGATGTCTTTGAATGCATGGGCTAGGATAGCATTGATAAGGAAGTGAGATGGTGGATAGTCTTTCTGTTCCTTCTCTGTGGAATGCCTTTTTCTCTTTATTCATCTTGTTGAATGTAACTAATCCTTCAAGATAACTCAAATAACATTTCTTCTAGGTCTTAACTATGGCCTAATTCACTGGAAGGCACAGATTAATTTTGTGGTATTGAACTTAATGTTATCTACCAGTACTTATTAAAATTTTTAAAAAAGTTAATAATCCAATATCCTATACATAAGGATAATGCATATAATACTTACAAATTACATTATTTAAAATAAAATAGAGGGTGAATAGTTGGAACACAAGGAATGTTTAGGGCATTGAAACAATTCTGTATGATAACATAATGGTGGACATAGAAGCTTATGCATTTATAAAAACAAATAGAACTATAAGGCACAAAGAGTCAACCATAATGTAAACTACACACGTCATTTTACAATAAAGTATTGATAATAATTCCTGAATTATAACAAATGTATCACACTAATGCATGATGTTAATTATAGGAAAATCTCACAGAGCAGTTATAAGGAACTCTCTGTATTTTCTACACAATTTTTCTTGAAACCTAAAGCTAGTCTAAAATAGTCTATTATTTAAATAAATAAATAATAGTATAAAACCTGAGACTTCAGTTTTACATAGATTTTAGTTCAATGCCACCATTGTCATTCTCTAACTATTTGATTAAGACAAATTTTTGGTATCTCTGATCCTTATTTTGCTGAGATATTAATGGAAATAATCATGATTAAAAGAATTGCAGAGCAGATTTAAATGTTAGCACATGAATTTTCAGTTTTAGTGACTTTCACATATTATGTATATCAAAAAATATTAGGTATCTTTTTCCTCTCCTTTGCTTATTTTTCTTTTTATTTTTTTTATGTTAATAAATTATAGGTGAAAATTAGGTGAAATATTTTCTTCTTTACAAGCTAATATCTCAGGGAATGTATTTACCCAGACATTTACACCATAATTTTGTAAATAATTGGTATTTATTATGTATTTGATAAATTGATTGAATTACACGTATATTACCATGTGTTCACCATTTTAAAAGAAATATTTTATTTTATACTAATTTTATATATAAAAAAGTGTTGCAAAAATATTTCAGTTGTTCTCATAATTTCCACACTCATTTTTCCATATTATTTCCTATCATTTTATATCAATATGGTTCATTTGTCACAACTAATTAACAAATCCTGATACATTATTATCAACTAAAATCCACAATTTATTCAGATTTCCTTTGTTTTATTCTAACATCTTTTTTCTATACCAGAATCCCATCCAAGATACCATATTACATGTAGCAATTTTGTTTCTTTAGGTACTTCTAGGTAGTGATAATTTCTCAGACTTTGCTTGTTTTTTATAAGTTTGATATCATAAAGAAGAATGAACAAATATTTTGGATATTATCAATCAACTGAGGTCTCCTGTTTGATTGTTTTTTCATGATTAGATTGGTATTATGGATATTTTGGAGTAAGACATAATAGGTTATGTTCCATTTCATCACAATATACTGAGGGTATATACTATTGGCCTGACTATTTATTTTTATTATTTAAAATCCTAGTCTCCACCCTCAGTAACTGCTCTTATTATTTTTTTAGGAGGTACTGGAGATTGAACCTACTACCTGGTACACAGGAAAACAGGTACTCAACCACTGAGCCACATCTGCGCCCCACTATTTACTTCTTTTTTTAAAAATATAGGGAAATGTTTCCATTTTCAGATTTTTTTTAAAGATTTATTTTATTTATTTCTTCCCACCCATTCATTGTTTGCAATTGCTGTGTCTGTTTGTCTTCGTTTCTTTAGGAGGCACAGGGAACTGACCCTGGGACCTCCTTGGAGGGAGGCATCTAATCGCTTAAGCCATCTCCATTCTTACTTTGTTGTGTCTCTCATCAAGTTTTTCTTCTTATGTCTCTTGTTGGGTCATCTTGTTTTGTCAGCTTGCTGTGCCTGCCCATTGCACCAGCTCACTGTCTTCTTTAGGAGGCCCTGGAACCCGAACCTCAGACCTCCCATGTGGTAGGCAGGAGTTCAACTGCTTGAGCCACATCTGCTTCCCGCCACTACTTACTTTAGATGTTAACCTTCATTGACTTGGCTGAGGTAATGTTTGCCAAGTTTCTCCACTATAAAGTTACTCCCTCACACCCCCATTTTTCATACTGTAGTCTTTGAAAGGAAGTCCCTATGTGTGTACCATAATAAAAAGTGGAATTATTCTTACCCTCCTTGAGAGTGTATTATCTACATAAATCATTTGGAATTATTCTAAAGGGTAGATTTGTCTATTCTCATTTTTTAATGGATCATAGATTTATTTCAGTATGGACTCATTGATATTAAATCAATAGTTTGGTTTAAAGTCCAATAGTGTGCTATTTATTTCACTGAACATTTTTTTCCACCTTTGGTCACTGAGAGCTCTGTCTGATAGGTCCCATGTCCATCAGATATATCCTTATCATTGTGTGTGTGTATGTGTGTGTGTGTATGTTGTGTTTTCTGTTTTATGGCTTTTTAAAAATTCTTCTTTACTTTATGGCATAAAAATATGCTCCAGTTCATCTTTTACATTTTGATACAGCCCTAAAATGAAGCAAACTTCCCAGGATTCCTGTTTCCTTTTATTTTATAATGGTACTGGAAACCAAGATCTGTGCACTGGGTGACCACACATTTTGTATTCTTGTCAAGAATTATCATGTAGGGCCCAATTATTAATAACAACTTCAATTGCAAAAATAGGCCACTTATTTTCCCATAATCTAAGAAGACAAATTGAAGATTAAGCTCTTTACCACATTTGGCTTGTGATTTTTAATTGGGAGGGAAGAGACACTTTAGGGAATGATATTTCCCATTTCCAGATATTTTGCATCATTAATATTAAATACTCTCCGAGGAAAGGCAAAAACAAGCGTTTCCCAGTTAAAATCTTGGATAATGATGGAGTTCAGAAAGTGTGAGATGAAATTGGGAACCATTTACCTAACAGGTCATAACCTATGCCTCTTTGTGAGTTAAACAGACACTGTTTCCAGAATAATCCGCATTTTAGGAGCATTTTTTCTTCTTGTTTGAGTTAAGTGGCTTCCAAATTACCTAGGGAATAAAAGAGGACAGCTGAACAAAAAAGCTCTTATGATTTTTATTGGGGAATTATTTAATTGAATTTATTAATACTTGGAGAAAGTCAATCTGTTCAATTCCATGGTAGGTTTCTTAGATATACAAGGCACTCAGGCACATACAACTTCAAATCACTACCGGCCAGAGTTTTACTACATGTGAGTAAGTGTATTTCTAAGAAATTGAATCATTGGCCTGATTTCTATGTGTAGTTATAATGTTATAGATGTTGGGAATGACCCCCAAGAGACTGTATACACTTAAACTCCTACTAATACGTACTCCTCAGCACTACGTATTAACACATGTTCATCAAAAGATCATTTTACTTACATAATAGATGAAAAGTTTATCTAATTGGAATTTTTATTTCCATGTACTTATCTATAAATGAAATTAAGTATCTTTTCATACATTTAATTATTTTGATAAAGAGAATTGACTCTTGAAAAATAGTCCTTTGGCCCATTATTTATTGTCCTTTTTAAATTCTGATTTGTGGAATCTATTTATAATTAGAGAAATTACTCTTTTGAAAATATACTTTACCTATTTGGCACTCTTTTTGCTTTTGACCATGCTATTATTTGGGAGGAATACATGTGGCTATGTACATAAAACAATTTGATCAGGTTCTGATATATAGATAGTTATAAAAAAATGTCCACCCTCTATTTCTGTCTTCTCTTCCTTGAAGTAAGAATATGGGACACGAAGAGTATAGATGACAAAAGTCCTATTGAAATGATTCAGCAATCACTTAGAGTGTCTTGAACTCATTTTTCATATTCCTGGTGTTTAAGCTACAATCCTGAAATTTGAAAGAATATTCTGATTTAGAGAAAATGTGCTCTCTATCATTTTCCTCATATATGCATATTCTCAGTTTTTCCTGTGTCTTAGGAAATATTGATGACACAGAATAATAATGAAAAATGGGAAGAATTTAACTGTGGACAAAATAGTATTGTAAAAATGTATGAAGTTGAATGAAAGGCTGAATTTAAAACTGGAAACAAACACAAAGATATGAGAGTAAAATGAAAAACACTTAAACTTACTCCAGGCAATAGATGTAAACACGAGTGTGCTGGACCAGGGTTCCTGGCTTGTTGGCTGGTTGCTCATTGAACTATTTTTCTCTCATCAGCACCCAAATATTGTTTGGAAAGCTGAAATCTTAAGTTTATTGCCTGTATCTCGTGCATGTATGTGTAGGCAGGTTTTATTAAGGATGATGCTCTCAAATGTTTAGATAATCATTCACTGAGTGTTGAGAATTTTGCTAGAAAAGATTTAATGAACAGATGACAAAGTTCAAGAAATGTGAAAGCTCATTAAAGAAAATTATGTATAGATTTCTTTATTTTTGTAACACACCTAATATGGATATGTCTTTGCTGAAAACTAAAGAAAGACATTCAGATCAGGAAATTATCTACACCTGCCAAAACCACAAAATGAATGTTTAAGTCTGAAGAATCATTTAATTTTCCATTATTTTCTTATTGCACATTCTTATGCTATTATGTAAATAGTTTGCATAAATATATGATGTTTATTTTATTCATAAAAAATTAATAAAGAGATAAATAATTGTTTACCCATTAGTAATGGGAGTTTCCATGATCAAGCATATATTCAAAGCTCCAAAATGTGTTTATTTTATAAAATTAATTCTTTTCTTCTTGCAGATGGATGCTTTCTAAACTGTGCTTTCTCTAAGTAGACCTGAGCAATGCAGCAAAATAACTATAACAGAATTAATATTATTAGAATTGACACAGGATCCAATGAGGCAGAAAATGGTGTTTGTAATCTACTTAATTTTCTATGTGGGAACTGTGGTAGGGAATTTGCTCATTGTTGGGACTACCAAGTTCAGCCAGACACTTGGAAGCCCCATGTACTTCTCCCTGGTTTTCTTGTCTTTTGCTGATATCTGCTTTTCAACTGTGATAGCCCCTCGGCTAATTGTGGATGATCTCTCTGCAAAGAAATTCATACCCTACAATGAGTGCATGACACATGCCTTTGCACTACATATATTTGGCTTCATGGAGATCTTTGTTCTCATCTTCATGGCTGTTGATAGATATGTGGCCATCTATAAGCCCTTACATTACCAAATCATCATGAGATGGCAGGTCTGCATCATTTTGATTATTTTTGCCTGGATATGATCTATCATACATTTTATAGCTGAGATTGCGCTGGCCTGGAGATTGCCTTTCTGTGGACCCAATTTGATTGATCATTATTGCTACAATTTACAACCCTTGTTGAAACTTGCTTGTATGGATACTTATGTGATCAACATACTATTGGTGCCCAATAGTGGGGCACTTTGTTCAAGCAGTTTCATGCTTCTGATAATCTCATACATTGCATCTTGCATTCTCTGAGAAATCACAGTGAAGAATGGAGGAAAAAAGCCCTCTCAACCTGTACATCCCACATCACTGTAGTCATCTTATCTTTGGGTTCTTGTGTGTTCATGTACCCACATCCCCCAACAACTTTCTCGTGGACAAGATGGTAGAAGTATTTTATACCATTGGAACACCGTGTCTCAACCCACTCATCTAAACACTAAGGAATGCAGAAGTGAAAAGTGCCATGAAAAATTTATGGAGTATTAAAATTACCTCAGAAGTTAAAGGATGACCTGAGAATCGTATTGCTTACTGAGGAATGGTTTGACTAACACAGTACATA
>JAQZBX010071951.1:0-15168 GCA_029593785.1 Cabassous unicinctus | reverse complement strand
TTCTTACAATTGCTTTGACTCTTCTTGCATTTTCAAATCAGCTTGATAATATAAACAACTGGAACAACAACAACAAAAACCCTCCTGGATTTTTCTTTAGGATAGTAATGAATCTCTAGATTAATTTGTGAAGAATTGACTTCTTAAAATATTGAGTTTTCCAATCCAGGGGCATAATTATCTGTACATTTATTTGAATATTCTTTAATTTCAATCATATTTTGGGGTTTTCAGTGTAGAAGTATTCTACATCTTTCATTTGATTACAAGGTATTGATGTTTTTAAATATTTTGATCAGTGGGAGATCATTTTAAATTAATTTTCTACTTCTTGCTATATATAAATATAGTTTACTTTTGTATATTGATCTTGTGTCCAGAAGCCATTTTGAATTCATTTATTACTCCTAGAATTTCATCTATAGATTTCTTTGCAATGTCAACATAGTCAATCATGTCCTCTGCAAACCATGACAGTTTTACTTACTCATTTATAATTCTCATAACCTATATTTCTTCTCTTTTAATAGATTGAAGTAACTCCTATAATCTCCTATGAAATTTTGAGTAAAAGTCATACTAGAAGACATCATTATCAGTATACACAGAAATTTCTAAAAAAAATATTTTAAGTGCTATATTCTCTCATTAGATAAGTTTCTTAGTTATGTTACCAATGTATTCTATATACTCACTTTTTCAAAAAATTACTTATTTTAGTAGTTTTATTAGGATATAATTGGCATTTATATTTAAAGTATGCAATCTAACATATGCATACATCCATGAAACCACACCACAATCAAGATTGTGAATATACCCAACATCACCAACATATCTCATGTCTCTTTGTAATCTCTCCCTCCCACCACTCATTTTTACTCCCCTCCCCAGGCAGTATATGCTTTTCTCATAGATACAATATATTCATATTTCCCTCTGAGAATATTATCACCACATTTCTGTCATACAGTGTGTTCCCTTCCACCCTGCATCATCTCTATTTTCTCATAGTCGGACTTTTTGTTTCTTATTTATGATTGCCCTCTTTTTCAAGCACAGGAGAAGCCTCAAGGGGTGAATATACAATGCCAACTTGAATAAAGCTCACTTCATTTTATTTTAAATCACCCCAGCTTCACCAATTTCTTCGATTTTCTGCCAGTATGAAAATATCAACTTCCCATCATCAACAGAAGCATCAGTAGACTGACAGACAGACCTGTTTAGAAAATGGGAGGGAGAAAAAGAGAAATATGAATACTTATTCCTTAACTTTTTTCTGTCACTTTCAGACATGTATCACAGGTATATCTCTAGAAATGTGTAGTGCAAGGTCACCAAAAGAGTATTAGTGTCTTTATATGCCCCATACAACCCAGAAACCTGTCCTGCAGATTTGTAGGAGTTCAAGGAATGCTTCAATTGAAGTCCTACTATGAATGGTGGAGCAACATGTAACCAGTAGAAAAGCTGCCAAAGAATCCAGTTATTGTGTCACCAGCTAATATACAACTAGCATGATATAAAACACTGAATGAGAAGCAACTATGCTTTAAGAAATCTCATTCTCCATGAAGATATGGGGTTTTGTATTTCACTTAGCCATCTTAACTTTTTAACATAAATTAGAAATTTAAAAGTTGACAAAAGTGAATGTAGGGCATAAACGATTGTATCACACCTGTAAGTACACATAGCTCATGCTTGTCTGTTAATGAGCTATGGTGAGGTTACTATTTCTTTTCCTGTTCCTTTGGAGCTCTCTTCAATCAGTATAATGTATTCTTGGACTGTCTTTGTGTGTTTTTGTCTGGTCAAGATGTTGTCAAGCTGATGTTGAATATAAAGAGGGAATGGGGTGAAGATAGAAGAGTACCTGCATACCCAGCAAGCTTTTCCCCTTTTTTAAACAAGACTTCTCCAATCTGTAAGTAGTTTTTTATCTGGGGAATAGAGCGCTTTGTCTTGGAGGTCGGGGTGACAGGCGTAAACCTCTTCTGTCACTTCAACGCAGTCGTGTTCTGGAGCCCCTTCCTTTTCTTGCAAAAAGGTGGCAGGGTTTATACTGCGCACCATTTCTGTTGTCACGCTGGGGTTTTCACAGAGTAATGTGATAATGTGCGAGATAATGTGCGAGCCGGGGATTCGATATCCACCGATGGCCGTTTGAGTTCATTATGGCAGTGACTGTGTGTTGCACCATAATGTGAATGGCCTGTCCAAGAGTTAATTTGTTGGCTTCTTTGACAAGGGTCATGGTTGCTGCCAAGGCTTTTAGGCAGGGCAGCCACCCTGCAGCCACTGAGTCCAGCTGCTTGGAGAGGTATGCAATAGGTCTTTACCAGGGGCTGACTGTTTGTGTGAGAACTGCCAATGATACTCTGTTATTTTCATACACAAACAGGTTAAAGCTTCAAGTTACATCTGGGAGCCCCAAAGTGGATGCTCAGCTGAGTTGTCTTTTGATGTTTTGAAATACCCCCTTTTGAGCTTCTCCCCAGGCAAGAGGTTCTTTTTCCGGACCTGCCAGAACTTCATAAAGGGGCTTGGCCATGGCTGCAAACCCGGGAATGCTGCTGAACCCCAGGTACTTGACTTGCTGTTTACAGATCTGGGTTTTTCTCCAAGACACTTTGTACCCAGTCTGTGTTAGAAGTTGTAGCAGAGTCTGGGTCCCTCTCCAGCAGTCCCCTTCCATTTCACTGGCAAGTAGGAGGTCATCTACATATTCTAAGAGAGCACACCTGCAGTTTTCCTGGGGGTAGATGACCAAATCTGCTGTCAAAGCTTCCCCGAAAAGGGTAGGGGAGTTTTTGAAGCCCTGCAGGAGCCGGGTCCAGGTTAGATGAGTTTTTTTGTGGGGTTTTGGGATCTTCCTATTCAAAGGCATACAGAGGTTGGATTGCGGGGGCCAGCTGCAGGCAGAAGGCATCTTTCAGGTCCACGCAAGTGAACCAGGTGGCTTCAGGCGGCAGCTGCCCTAACAAGGTGTACGGGTTGGAACAACCTGATGTAAGGTGAGAATGGCGTTATTAAGGGCTTGTAAATCTTGCACTGGTCAATATCCTGTCCCATCTGGCTTTTTTACTGGCAATAATGGGGTGTTCCAAGGTGACTGGCATTCGATTAGGATCCCCTCTCTCTTCAGGCGATCTATATGTTCGGCTACGGTCAAATTGTGCTTCGTGGGGGATCGGACACTGCCTCTGCCGGATCGGGATCACTCCAGGCTTCAGGTCAATAATCATGGGTGCATGGTTCCATGTCATTCCCAGTGGGTTTCTTCTGCCCAAACCTGGGGGAAGAGTTCCAGCAGTTTTTCTGGATTCTGACCTGAACTTTCTTCTGCATGAAGTTTCCATTCTTCACTTCGGGGCACGGTGATGAGGAGAGTGAGGCTGGTCCCAAGGCTTAAGCTTACTGGCCTTTCAGGTTTGAAGGTAATCTGGGCTCCCAGTTTGGTTAACAGGTCCCTACCAAGCAAGGGAACTGGACATTCAGGCAGGTACAGAAATTCATGAGCTACTTCATAGCCACCGAGCTGACAAGTTCTTGACTGGCAAAAAGGCCATTGGCTTGACTGGTCCCCAGTTGCTCTTATGATATTAGCAGTTTTTCCACTAAAGAGGGCGACGGGGGGTGTGACCACAGGATGTTCAGTGCCAGTGTCCACCGTGAAAGTCTTTGGCTGACCCCCAACTTGTAGTTAGACCATGGGCTCATGGGGGCCAAGTTCCAGTAAGCCCTGTCACCCCTATTCAGATTGAGTCTGCCAGCCCAAGCAGATGGTCTTGGGGCTCAGGTCGGTATTTCCTTTTAGGGATGTACCCTCTATGTGCCTGAGTCTTTTGGGGCCACTCATTTTCCAGTGTCCACTCTCTTTGCAGTAAGCACATTGGTCTCTTACCAGCAGCACCCTTCTGGTGCTTGTCCCCCCTTTTTGAGGTGCTCCTTCTCATCTGGTGGGGTCAGGATTTCCCAAGGCTGCTGCTAGTAGGGAGGCTTGATGTTTTATTCACTTCTTGGCTTCTTGTTCGGTGGCCTTGTCTCGATTGACCAATACCTTGTTGGCGACTTCCAGTAGTTGAGAGATGTTCATGCCCGTGAACCCTTCTAATTTTTGGAACTTTCTTTTAATGTCCATTGCTGCCTTTGTAACAAAGGTGGTATTCACCATCCTCTGGTTTTCTGGAGCTTCAGGGTCAAAAGGAGTGTAGATTCTGAAGGCCTCACAAAGCCGTTCATAGAAATTTCTCGGAGACTCGTTAGGCTTTTAAGTAACTAAAGTCATCTTTGTCATGTTTGTGGGTCATTTTGCCCCTTCTCGGACCCCTCAGAGGAGCGATTCCCAGTATTACTGGAGTACAGCCAGTCCCTGTTCAGTGTTGAAGTCCCAGTTAGGTTGGGTTTCTGGTGCTGCTTCTCGTGCCCAATCTTCCGGGTTTAAGACACCAGTAGGGGCCTGCTCTTTGTGCCACTTTCAGGCTTTTGTCAGAATTAGTCATCTCTCCTCCATATTAAATAAAGTCAGGAGGAGTTGCCAGCAATCATCCCAAGTAAGATGATGGGTTTGCAAAATGGATTCCATGAGATCAATAAGGGCCTGTGGTTTTTCTGAGTAGGAGGGGGTGTGGTGCTTCCAGTTTAAGAGGTCTGTATTTGTGAAGGTCTGGTAGTATAATACAGGCTTCCCAGATTGGATGGTCCCATTTTCACCGATCTGGGTTGGACCCTGTGTTTCACGGAGGGGCATCTGTAACACAGGTTGTGCCGACCGGAGTCTCCTTGCTAGTGGGGTTGCAGGGCTTTCCTCAGAGGGAGTCAATGTTCCTGGAGGGGCTGAATGTGGAGGTGTTGCTGGGAGATCTGCCTGCATTCCTGGGCTAGGAGGAGAGACCAAAGGTGGTGGTTTTTCTGGGAGATCTGCCTGCATTCCTGGGCCAGGAGGAGAGGCTAGAGCAGCCAGAGCATATGGTGGTGGGGGTGGTGGTGGATTCTCCACCGAGGACCCTTGATGAATGACTGGCTTCCAGAGCCCCATTCCCGGTGCAGCCAAGACCCTGATCTGTCCCTTTTCTCCAATGCACAATCGAAACCAAGGGGGCAGAGTCTGGGCTATCTCCAACCAAGAATTGATGTAGGGAAACTGATCAGGGAGGCCAGGAGTTCCTGTGACCACTAGCCACACTGCACAGACCCTGGCTATATCCAGGATCCCTTCTGAGGGCCAGTCAACATTAAAAGTGGGCCACTCTACTTTACATAAGTCTTGGAGGGTGCCAGGGTTCATCCAGATGCCATAATCTCCAGAAAAAATCCTTCTTGAAATTTTTGAGCATGCAGTTTAAGACAGTAGGTTTTGGCTGTGATGAGCCCATACCCTGCATCGGTTGTGCAAAACAGACAAAGGAAGGGGTCGACTCTTTCAAGGCGACTCAGATGCCCGCCTGTCTGCATCTCTCACGAGAAATTAAGCTCATCTTAGCTAAGGCGCCGAGGAAATTTTTGGGTTAGCCATTATACCATATGACGTAGCCATGGAAAACAGTTTAGGACCCACACTGGCTCCATAGCATATGCCAAGGAGTCACAGACTGGTATGGCAGACACAAGCCTGTGCCATCCTCATTCATTCACACAGTCACTGAGAGGTTATGCAGTCCCTCCCACAGGGATTAACAGTGTTAAATCCACACCCTGAGTTGGTGGCGTGAGACAGACAAAGGAAGGGGCTGCCTCATTCAAGGCCACTCAGATGACCACCTGTCCACATCTCTTGCAAGAACTTAGGCTCATCTTAGCTAAGGCACCCAGGAAATTTTTGGGTTAGCTGTTATGCCATATGACGTAGCCGTGGAAAACAGGTTAGGGCCCACACTGGCTCCATAGCATATGCCAAGGAGCCACAGACTGGTAGGGCAGATGCAAAACTCTGGCATCCTCATTCATTCACACAGTCACTCAGAGGTTATGCAGTTCCTCCCACAGGGATTGCCCTATTCTGGAATCTCAGTACTCGAGATTTCAGGAGGTGATCAGTCTCTTCTTCCATCTGGAGATGGTCCTGACTGAGGGCTTGGCACCCGGGGCCTTACCTTTCTGGAGTCTTCTGACACGGTTCAGTCCACCTCCCCACTGAGTCAGGCCAGGGTGTAGGGACACAGCATGCAGGGACTGCCTCAGAAGGAAGTCCCATAAAGAGGACAGGTGGCGCCCACCTCATTCACTCAGAGAACGCCGTTGGCCTCACCCATCAGCCCCAAGCCGGAGGCACAATGGGCCTGCTCAGTTGTGTTTCCTGGTCAGGGAACCAAATGTTGCAGCCAGCCAGAAATAACCCAAATAGCTCTCTTGGGAGCACAAATGAACAAAGTTTTATTACGCATGGGCACAGAGGAGAGTCAAATCTCCAAAACTCTGAGCCCCATTTTCCGATTTTCATAAGTTTATATAGGTACACTAAGTGGGCAAATTCCTGAGCAAGCAGGGCAGGCTGGGTTACAAATGCAGATAAGCAAGGTTAGCTTATCTTTCTAAAAGCAGAAGGCCATTAGGGAGGCATTATCTGTATAGAGTTGTAAATTTCAATTCAAAGGGGCAGCCTGGGGTGTTATCTTCCTGACATGGATTCCATGGAGAAAAGGGGAGGAAGGAGGGGAGAGAGGGACCAGGGACTGAGGGGAGTTTATTTTTTAAAGCTGTGGGTTTCTGTTGAGGGCGGGATTGGGATCCCAGGACTTCCCTCATCAGGGCCAACAGCCAATCTGTTGTGACAGATGAAACTCAGATGATGATGATGAGAAACCCAAACGGCACTCAGAGAGGCAGAGGAACTAATTTTTATTACGCATGGGCCCAGAGTAGAGTTAAGTCTCCAAAAATCTGAGCCCCAAGCCTTGGCTTACATAGTTCATATAGGGATCATTCACAGGTAAATTTTTTTTTATCACACAGGCTAATTCTTTCAGCAAGCAGGCATGCAGGGTTTACAGAAACAGAAGTGTGAGTTAGCATATCTTTTTAAAATAGAGGCTTCAGTTGCAAGGGAGGACAGGGGCTTTTGTTTTTTAAAGTTATGGGTCTCAGTTTAAGGGGAAGAGTGTAGCTGCTATCTTTTCATGGCTGTAGGCTTGAGACCATTCTGGTCTGAGCATCTGGTGCCCTTGTGTGATGCTAAACCCCAGGTACTTGACCTGCTGTTTACAGATTTGGGCTTTTCTCCAAGACACTTTGTATCCAGTCAGTGCTAGAAGTTGCAGGAGAGTCTGGGTCTTTTTTCAGCAGTCTTCTTCCATCTCACTGAAAAGTAGGTCATCCACCTATTGTAAAAGGGGACACATGCAGTCTTCCTGGGGGTAGGTGGCTAGATCTGCTGCCAAGGCTTCCCTGAAAAGGGTAGGGGAGTTTTTGAAGCCTTGTGGGAGCCGAGTCCAGGTTAACTGAGTTTTCTGCCTGGTTCTGGGATCTTCCCACTCAAAGGCAAGCAGAGGCTGGCTCAGGGGGACCAGCTGCAGAAAGAAGAATGCATCTATTAAGTCCAATCAAGGGAACCAGGTGGCTCTGGGTGGCAGCTGTTTCAATAATTGTTCGATTTGGGAACAACCTGATGTAAGGTGAGAGTGGCATTGTTGATGTCTCATAGATCCTGGACTGGTCGATATCCTGTCCTGTCTGGCTTCTTTATTGATAACAATGGGGTGTTCCAGGGTAACTGGCACTCGATCATGATTCCTTCTTTTTCAGGTGATCTATGTGTTCAACCATGCCCAATTGTGCTTTGCAGGGGATCAAATGCTGTCTTTGCCAGACAGGGACCACTCCAGGCTTCAGGTTGATGATGCTGAGTGCATGGTTCCATGCCATTCCCAGCAGGGTTTCTTTTGCCCAAACCTGGGGAAAAAGTTCTAGCAGTTTTTCCAGATTCTCCCTTGAATTTTCTTCCACATGAATCCTTTCCTCACTTCGGGGTACGGTGACAAGGAGAGTGAGGCCAGTCCTGAGGCTTAAGCTTAGTGGCCCCTCATGTTTGGAGGTAATCTGGGCTCCCAGTTTGGTTAAGATGTCTCTAGGGGAACCAGACATTCAGGCAGGTATGGAAATTCATGAGTTATTTCATGGCCACCAAGCTGACAAGTTCTTGACTGGCAAAAATGCCATTGCCATTGCTGGTTTTCAGTTGCTTCTATGATGTTAGCAGTTTTTCCACTAAAGGGGGCTATGGGAGCTCTGACCACAGAATATTCAGTGCCAGTGTTTACCATGAAAGTCATTGACTGGCCTCTGACTTGTAGTTTGACCATGGGCTCGTGGGGGCCAAATTCCAATGAGTCTGGTTGCCCTTATTCAGTGTCAGGTCCTGTCAGCCCGATCAGATGGACCTGGGGCTCAGGTCAGTATTTTACTTTGGGGATTTTCCTTTCATGTGCCTGATTCTTTTGGGGGTACTCATTTTTCCAGTGAACACTTTCTTTGCAGTAGCCACATTGGTCTCTGGCCAGGAGCTCCCTTTTGTTGCTTGCCCCCCTCCTTTTTTAGGTGGCCTTCCTTGTCTGGTGGTGTCAGGATTTTCCAAGGCTGCTGCCAGTAGGGAGGCAAGGGTGGCCAGAGCATATGGCGGGGTGGTAAGCTTTCTTCTGAGGATACCTGATGAATTACTGGCTTCTGGGGCCCTATTCCTTCTGCAACCAAATCCTGCTCTGTCCCTTTTTCCAACACAAAATTGAACCCGAGGGGGGCAGAATCTAGGCTATTTCTAACCAAGAGTCAACATAGGGAAACTGATCAGGGTGGCCGGGAGTTCCTGTGACCACAAGCTACACTGCGTGGACCCTGGCTACATCCAGGGTCCCTTCCAAGGGCCAGTCAACACCAAAAGTGGGCCACTCTAACTCACATAAGGTTCGGAGGGTGCCAGGGTTTATGCAGATGTCATAATTTCTGGAAAAGCCCTTTTTAAATTTTTTGAGTATGCAGCTTAAGACACTAGGTTTTGACTGTGATGAGCCCATACCCTGAGTTGGTGGTGAAAGACAGACAAAGGAAGGGGTCACCTCTTCCGAGGCCACTCAGATGCCTGCCTATCTGCATCTCTCATGAGAACTTTGGCTCATCTTAGCTAAGGCACCCGGGCAGTGTTCGGTGTGGGCCATTATGCCAGATGACATAGCCGCGGAAAACAGGTTAGGGCCCACCCAGATTCCATAGCACTGGAGTTAAAAGACTGGAATAACAGAGGCAAGACTCTGTCATCCTCACTTGTACACACAATCACTCAGAAGTTACACAGTTCCTCCCACAGGGACTAACAGTGATAAGCCCATACCCTGATTCAGTGGTGCAAGACAGACAAAGGAAGGGGTTGCCTCTTCTGAGGCCACTCAGATGCCTGCCTGTCTGCGTCTCTAATGAGAACTTCGGCTCATCTTAGCTAAGGTGCCTGCGCAGAGTTTAGGTTGGCGATTATGCCATATGATGTAGCTGCAGAAAACAGGTTAGGGCCCACTCATATTCCGTAGCACAGGCCTTGGAGCCACACACTGGCATGGCAGAGGCAAGCCTGTGCCATCTTCATTCACACACAATCACTCAGAGATTATGCAGTCCCTCCCACAGGGTCTGCCCTGTCCTGGGATCTTGATACTTGAGATCTTGGGAAATGATCAATCTCCCCTTCCATCTGGAGACAGGCCTGACTGAGGACTTGGCACCTGGGGCTTTACCTTTCTGGAGTCTTCTGGCACTGTTCATTCCGCCTCCTCACTGAGTCAGGCTGGGTGTGGGGATGCAACCTATGAAGACCACCTCAGAAGGAGGTCCCATTAAGAGGATGGATGGCACCTACTTCATTTGCTCACAGATCGCCACTGATCACATCTGTCAGTCCCAAGCTAGAGATACAACGGGCCTGCTCAGTTGGGTTTCCCAGTCAGGGAAATAAATGTTGTAGCAGAAATGAAACTTAGATGATGAGAAAACCCAAGTGGCACTCAGAGAGGTAGAGGAACAAAGTTTTATTACACATGGGCCCAGAGGAGAGTTAAGTCTCAAGTTCTGAGCCCTGGGAATTGGCTTTCATGGGGTTAAATAGGCTTCTGTTTATTGGCTAGTGGGTTTCTGGGAAAGCGGGCAAATTCCTGAAGCAAGTGGGTAGGCGGGGGTTATAGAAACAAAAAAAGGTGAATTTAGCTTCTCTTCCTAAAGCAGAGGGCCTTGGGAGAAGGGGGAGGAGAGGAAACAGGGAGCTGTTATCTACTCAAAGCTGTGGGTTTCAGCTAATGAGGAGGAGAGAGGGCTGTTAAAGAGGCAGCAGCAATTTCTTCATCAGGCTAAAAGGTGACAGCATGGGCCCTGCTCACGGAAGTCAGAGCACAGACATCCCCTTCCCTCTGTGTCACCTGTGCTCAGGGCTGGCAGACATCCTCTGTGTCCTGGGGACAAGGAAGAAGGTGTGAAATGGTGCCTGAGGAAGCAGGTCCCTGGGGAAGTCAGACACAGAGCTAGCTTGGATCAGGGCTGGTCCCTTCTCCTTATGTAGTAATGTCAAATTAGGCAGCAGGAATTTGAATACTGAGGCCAGAAACCTCTTTTAGGGTCTTGAGGAGGAGGAAGTGATGGGCACCCTACCATTCCTGGGGAAATTCTAAGCCCGCACCATGAAGGGTGATGGAGTAGGTCTTACTGATGTGGCTTTCCCACAGCTAATGCCTCTCTGGACCCCTGGTAACCCCTGTGGGTGGTTTATACTAAACCCACAGAAACTGGTTAGTGCCCTCCTCTCCTACCACACCCCATTAGAGCTTTGCAACTCTCAGGGTGTAGGTGTGGCTCTGTGGACCCCCAGGGAGCAGGAACTCCCTGATACTGCAAAGCTCTATCTCATAAAGTACAGGGACGCCTGGACTACACAATTCCTGAAGGCTCAGGCACAGAATGGGGAGACTGGAAGTTGCATTCCTTGGCCTGGGGGCTGGAAGTAGATTAGACTGAGAGGCTAGAACAATTCACAACCAAACCCCATGGGACAGGTGCTAGACCAGGCCTCTCAGTCCTAAATGCTCACACAGATTGTTCAGGGTGGTTTTACAATGTGGATTCTGATTCAGTGGGTCTGGGGTTGGGCCTGAGATTCTGCATTTCTAATCAGAACCCCCCAATGACAAAATCTGCAGACATTCTTAGAAATAGTCCAAGAGAATCAAATAAAATGAGAAGAGGTGTCCTTGCCTGAAAGGAAATTTAGGGAAATCTCTAACAAAGAAAATGAATTGCTTGGATTAAAGAAGAATACCACATTGCATGCCTAAAGCTGACCAAAAAGGTCAACTACAAGAGAGCAAAAAGTGGGAGAAATTTCTCTTTAACTACTACAAACAAAACCAAAATAATACTCATCCCTTCCAGAACTCCCTTCAGCCTCTTGTCCCATCTCGGGTTTGCTTCTCCTCCAGCATGTTCTTGAGCACTGCCTGTCCACACCCCTTCAGCATCCCCATTTCTGATCCATGACTTCCCTTCTTGTATTAGTCAGCCAAAGGGGTGCTTTTGCAAAATACCAGAAATATGTTGGTCTTTATAAAGGGCATTTATTTGGGGTAGAAGTCCACAGTTACCACACCATAAAGCGTAAGTTTCTTCCCTCACCAAAGTCCATTGCCATGTGTTGGAGCAAGACAGCTGCCAACGTTTGCCAGGGTTCGGTCTTTTTGTGTTCCTCTCTTCCCAGATCTGCATTTCTCTCTGGGCTTAGCCCCTCTGTTTCCTCCACAAGGCCAGCCATAGACAATCACACAAATGGCTTGTCTCTATCCCAGGGCCTTCTCTCCTTCCTCATGACTAAGCTCTCTAACTTCCTGGGGCTCCAGCTCAAGACTCCAACATCAAAACTGCTCTTCTGTTCTTTGAGATGCCTTTTATATTTTATTCCCCACCCTCCAAGGGGCGGGGCTCAACACCCTACTGACGTGGCCCTGTCAATGCCCTAATCATAACTTAATGCCCAGATGAACAGATCAGGTTACAAGCATAATCTAATATATATTTTTGGAATTCATAATTATATCAAACTGCCAAATGGCTACACTTCTAAATTCTCAGATCTCTCTGCCTTTCTGCCTTTCTTCCTCCCAATGATGTTCTCAGTTAAGTACTATGGTCTTAATATCAGAGATGCTACTGACAGATCTTTCCTTGGAAGTTGACACCCACATCCTCTCCCTCTTTCAGAACCTTTTAATCCCTTAGTTCCTCAGAAATATTTGGCTGATTTTCCTTTTCCAGCCCTTTCTAATACTTTCTTCTACTTCCTGGGGTTGTCCTCATTTTTCAGTGATGAAGAAGTAGGGGGTGAGAGTGTATGTTTAGTGGACATGGAGTGTCTGAAAATAAAATTAATTATAAAAGGAACTAATTACTGCTCCATGATACAACTTGAAGGCACCTCAGAAACATTATGCCAAGAGAATGAAAGCAACATGCAAAGGCCTCCCATTGTATGATTTCACATGCATGGAATATTCAGAAAAGTCAAATCTATAGAGGCAGAAATTAGGGTCATGGTTCCTGGGCCCTGGGATTGAGAATTGCCAGAAAAAGGGCCCAAGGAACTTGTGAGGTGATGGGAATTTCTAAAACAGGACCATAGTGACACTTGCCCAGCTCTGATTTTACTAAAACTCACTGAATTGCCCACCTAAATGAGGTGAGATTTAGGCCAGGAAAATTTTACCTCAGTGAAGCTGTTAATAGTCATACTAGGAAGCAATAGGTTTTCTGTAAGAGAAAGGAGAAGATTGTGTGCATTTGTGTGTTATGTGTAAAGCACAGGATTGTTAAACACACAGATGTTTCTTACATGAATCAGAAGCTTTTACTTACCTGTATTGTTACCTGGAGCCCGTCACCCAGGAAGAGGCTCTCTGAGAACTGACCACAGATCAGGCTGTTGTTCTGCCCTCAGGGGAGAAGTGTGTGGGAATCAGGAATGATGTCCCCTAGAGGTCCCCTCAGATTGTTGTCTCCCAATGAAGAGGCAGGGCTGGTGAGGGGCAGCCTTAGCAGACAGGAGGCCTCCTCTCCTTCCAACAACCTGCAATGAAAGCCTGATGAGGACCAGGTGAGGTGGCAGCTGCCGCTGTGTGAACAACCCTGGTCCCACTGTGCCTGGGGCTTTCCCTATAAATGCCCATGCTCTGGAGACAGCCCTGCTATTCAACTATTCAATATCACTCATTTGACATATGCTAATGCAGTAGGTTCTTGGAAACCATTTTTTTCCCCCTATCTGGTTGTATCATCATACTTTTTTTTTTTTTTTTTTTTTTTTGGTGCATTGCTTCACAGCGCAGGCATGGCCTGTGCCTCTCAGTGCTGAGCTAGGGCTGGTCTGGGACACCTTCTTCCTTTTTTTCTCAATTTCTTGAGCCACAGGTGCTTCCCTGAAACCTTTCTTAAATATCTTTGGGCAGATGTTTATCACCTCCCGCTCTGAGAACAGCACTCACAATGGGGGCAGGGTCCCCAAACTCCTCATCTGTGGGAGCAGTGCTTAGCTCTCACTGATTCTGGACCCATTCTTGGTCTCCAGGTTAGGAAATATGGCTTCCCTGTGTATCTGTGGGATCCATCTTGAGGATGAAGCTGGTTATCACTGCTCAGCCTGGGACAGAAGCCGTGAGGCCCACAGGACATGGGGACATGATACACAAACATGCTGGTGACCCCATGATGGGGGGTCCTGTGCCACCCCCTGCCTCAGCCAAGTCTGTTTCTCTCCTTGTTGGTTTGGCCAAACATATCATCTCTGTACCACTCCAGTTAACATTTTTTGAGAAAATGTTTAATCAGGTATGAGGAGGGTTGGTTTGTTTTTTGTTGTGTTCAGACAAAAAATAAAATGAGGCCAAAGTACATTAGTTATGAAGGTTAGTACTTCACAAACTTATCTGATGTTCTCATTAACTTTGCCTTTTGTTATTGAATTCTGAAGAGTTAGGCCGTTGGGCAACATTTTTACCAAGAACAAATGTTCCTTGACTCAAGAATACATCAACGCAAGGTCAGCTATTTGGATTATTTTGGCATCTATTGACTATGCTAGAGAAAACTGAAAAAGAAAAAAAGAATTTGCAAAGGGTCACTTTAAGCCCAGTGTGTGTTTGAGTAAAAGTTTTACTTAGGGCAAACTTCCACCTGAAGTTTTCAAGGGATGGGGACCAGTACACTTGAAAATCCTTTTCTGTTTTGTTATCAAAATAGAACTGTCTACTTTTGCTAATAGATAATTGTTCTTTTACTAAGAGGTAATCTCAACTATAAGAATATATTTTGAAAACACTAATCTTACACAGCAGTTTTGTATCCATTAAAGCTAACCTAGTATCAATAAGGCACTCTTATTTAGACATTAAAAACAAAAACAAAATAAAAAACATGTTCCAGAGAATGTACACATGTCTTCTCCCAGTTGTGTCCCAAAATCCATCCTTGCTGGCAACATTTTTTCTGATTGTCTCTGACAGAGCAGAAATTCCATGATGCAGAGGGGGAGACCACTTTGGGGACAGAGGCCACGAAAGGGGTCAGGACAGACAGAGGGTCTCAGATGTCAGCTGCGTCTGTCTCAGAAGTACAGATGGATGCAGTGGTGTGTCCATCCACTCCCTTAGCTGAACACCTACTAGGATCAGCATATAATGTGGACAATCCACTCCCTTAGCTGAACACCTACTAGGATCAGCATATAATGTGGACAAGTCAGGGAAGGCCCCATCCTCGGGGAGTTCAGACTGTCATGGGGGAAGGAGAGAACAAAGGAGGACCAACATCAACGAGAATAAGATATGTTATGGTGGAGTGAGGAGGGACAACTTCTTGGGGTGGGGGTGTAGAAGCCATTGGAGGGTTTGCAAAGAAAAATAAGGAATCAGACTTAAATTTATGGAACAAAGTTGGACTGCTCCATGAAATATGAGCCAGGAGGAGGTGAGAGTGAAGGCAGAGGACCAAGTGGGGGCTGTAACCTTGATACAAATGCCAGACCATGTAGTACCACAGGAGCAGCAGCACTTGAGGGGAGGAGGAAGGTCACATTTGATGTGTTTTTGGAAGGACAAGGGTCTGAAGATGGGGTGTGGAAAGGAGGCAGCCAGTCCAGCTCTGAGACCTTAA
>JAQZBX010071950.1:0-15153 GCA_029593785.1 Cabassous unicinctus | reverse complement strand
GGTAATTAACAAAAAACATACAAACAAACAAGAAAATTGCTCACCTCTCAATCTCTCTGTTTCCTCTCGTGTACATAGTTGCTATTTCTGGCTATTCTTGCACAATTATTTATTTAATTATTAAGCTGTTTTATTGAGATATATTCACATCCCACATCATCTATCCAAAGTGCATAATCAATGGCATTTAGTATAATCACAAAGTTGTACATTCATCATCTCAAAAATTTTAGAACAATTTCATTACCCCAAAAAGACTCCAGAACACTTAGTTTTCCTTCCTCAGCACTATTCTAATTTCATCTTTTAGATTGATTTATACTTACATTTTATACAAATGGAATCATACAATATGCAGTACACTTTGTCTGGTCTCCTTCACTTAGTATAATGTGATTTTTTTTGTCTGATATAAAGATTTTGTAGTATTAACCTACATTTGTTCATCTTCAAAGAAAAATTTTCTCATATAGGAAATTTTACTTATATTCCTATTTCACATGATATATTTATATTTCCCATAATACAGTTAGTTCATAATAGGACAATCATACAGTATTTGTCCTTTTGTGTCTGGTTTGCTTCTCTAAACATAATGTCCTCTAGTTTCATCCATGTTGTCATAAGTTTCACCACTTCTTTTCTTCTTACCACTGAAAGCTATTCCATCATGAGTATAATCCACAATTTGTTTGGCCATTCGTCAGTTTATGGACACGTGTGTTGTTTCCAATTTTTGGCTATTGTGAATAACACTACTCTGAATATCATTGTGTAAATGTCTATTCGTGTCACTGCTCACCAAACTTCTGGGCATATACATAGGAATGGTAATGCTGGGTCACATGGCAAGTCTATATTCAATTTCCTTTGAAATTGCCAAACAGTCTTCCACATTGGCTCTACCATCTACATTCCCACCAACAGTGAATAAGCATTCCCATCGCTCCACATCTTCTCCAACACTTACAGTTTCATGACTTTTAAATAGCATTCACTTTAATAGGTGTGGAATGATATCTCTTTGTAGTTTGAGTTCCATTTCCCTAATCACTAGTAATGTTAAGCATTTTATCATGTGCTGCATTAGCCTTTGTATTTCTTCTTTGGACAGTTGTCCTTTGAAGTCTTTTGCCCATTTTTTAATAGGATAGTTTGACTTTTTATTGTTGAGTTCTTTGTTCTCCTTATATATCAAGGATATTTAACCCTTATCAGATATATGATTGCCAAAAATTTTCTCCCATTGTTTCAGCTGTCTTTTCATCATTTGACAAAATCCTTTGAAGTGCCAAAGTTTTGAATTTTGACAAGGTCACATTTATCTTTTTTATTTTTATTTTTTGTTATTCATGCTTTGGGTGTAAGGTTTAAGAAACTACAACCTACCACAACACCTTGAAGAAAGTTTCCCACATTTTCTTCTGGGAGTTTTATGATTGTTGTTTTTATATTTAGATCCTTGATCCATTTTGACATAATTTATATATAAGTTGTGAGATAGAGGACTTCTTTCTTTCATTTGGCTATAGCTCTCCAGTTCTCTCAGCACTATTTGTTGAATAAACTGGTCTGATCCAGCTGGGTTGGCTTAACATCCTTGTCAAAAGTAACTTGACTGTAGATATGAGGGTCAATTTCTGAGTTCTTGATTCAATTCCACTGGTCAATCTCTCTGTCCTTAGGCCAGTACTAAGCTGTTTTGTTTTTTTTAACCACTGTAGCTAAGCAATATGCTTTAAAGTCAGGAAATGAGAGTCCTCCAATTTTGTTCTTGTTTTTTAAGAGTGTTTTGGCTCTTTGGGGCCTCGTAACATTCCAAATAAAATTTGTTTATTTGCTATTCACTTTCTGCAAAAAAAGGCTGTTTGGATTTTTTGGGGGTTGCGTTGAATCTGTAAGTTAGTTTGTGTAGAATTGACATCTTAACAGTATTTAGTCTTCCAATCCATGAACACGGAATGTCCTTCCATTTATTTAAGTCTTCTTTGGTTTATTTTAGTAATGTTTTGTAGTTTTCTGAATATAAGCCCTTTATATTCTTGGTTAAGTTTATTTCAAAATATTTGATTGATTTAGTCACCATTATAAAAGGAATATATTTTCTAATTTCCTCCTCTTGTTGCACATCAGTAATGTATAGAAACAGTCATGATATTTGCATATTAATCTTGTATCCTGCCGTTGTGCTGAAGTCCCCTATTGACTCTAGTAGCTTTGCTGTGAATTTTCCATAATTTTCTAGAAATAAGATCATGTCATCAGTGAAGAGTGAAAGTTCAACTTCCTACTTTCGTATTTGGGTACATTTTATTTCATTTTCTAGCCTAATTGCTCTGGCTAACATGTCTAGCACAATATTGAATAATAATGGTGACAGTGGGTATCCTTGTCTTGTTCCTGATCTCAGGGGGAAAGCTTTCAGTCTTTCACCATTGAATACAGTGCTAGCTGTAGGTTTTTCTTATATGTTCTTTATCTATTGAGAAAGCTTCAATTTCTTACAATGTTTTGGAGTGCTTTTATCAAGAAAGGGTGATGTATTTTGTCAAATGAATTTTCTGCATCAATTTAGAGGATCATACGATTTTTCTTGTTCAATATTTCAGTGTGGTTTATTACACTCTGACTTTATTTTGTTCAACCACCCTTGTATACTTGGGATAAAACCCATTTGACCATGGTGTATAAGTCCTTTAATGTGATTTTGGATTTTGTTTGGAAGTATTTTGTTTAGGATCTTTGCATCATTATTCATTAGAAATATGGTTCTTTATTTTTGTTTTGGTAATTTTGTAATTTTCTTGATTTGTAGTATCTTTATCTCGTTTCGGTATTATGTTGGCTTCATAGAATGAGTTTGGTAGAATTCTTTCTTGTTCAATTTTTTTGAAGACCTTGAGCAAGATAAGTATTTTGTGGTCTTTGAATGATTGGTAGAATTCATTTTTGAAGCCATCTGGTCCTGGGCTTTTCATCTTTGGGAGGGTTCAATCCCTTCACTTGTGTTTGGTTTGTTGAGATCTTCTGTTTCTTCTAGGTTCAGTGTAGGTGGTTTGTGTGTTTTCAGGTTTTTGTTCTTCTCACCTACATTTTCTAAGTTTTTTGCATACAGTTGTTCATAGATTCCTCTTATGATCCCTCTTATTTCTGTGGGGTCAGTGCTAATTTCCCCCCATTCATTTCTGATTTTCATTACTTATGTCTTCTCTCTTTTTTTCTTTGTCAGCCTAGCTAAAGGTTGTCCAGTTTGTTTATCTTCTCAAAGAAGCAACTTTTAGTTTTCTTGATTTTCTTTATTATTTTTTTGTTTTCAATATCTTTTAATTCTGCCTGATCTTTACTATTTCTTTCCTTCAGGTTGGTTTGGGATAAATTTGCTGTACTTATTCTAATTCCTCCAGGTGTGCAGTGAAGTCTTCAGTTGTAACTCTTTCTTTTTAATGTAAGCATTTCCCTCTCAGCACTCCTTTGTGGTGTCCCATAGGTTTTGATATATTGTGTTCTCATTTTCATTCATCTTAAGATATTTGCTGAATTCTCTTACTATTTCTTCTTTGAAACATTAGTTAAGTGTGTTTTTTAAAACTCCAGATGTTTATGAATTTTTCTTTTCTACATCCATTATTGATTTCTAGCTTCATTCCTTTATGATCAAAGCAAGTATTTTGTATAAATTCAATCTTTTAAATTTTGAGGCTTGTCTTGTAACCCATCATATGGTCTATCATGGAGAAGGATCCATGGGCATTTGAACAGAATGTATATCCAGGTGTTCCTTATAGGGGATTCCCATATGTCCTGCACCCCACACTTCCCATAGTTTATCAGATTAACAACATAATGCTTTAGTGAGGTACATTCATTGCAAGTGATGAACAAATTTTTGAGTATTCCCACTAAGTGTGGATTAAAGATTATATTGCAGTTTACTCTCTTTTTCAACCAATTCTAGGTTATGGCAAGTTTTATAATGACCTGTATCTGTCATTGCAATGTAATTCAGGACAATTCCCATGTTCTAAAAATGCCCATATAATACACCTGTTCTCCCTTCTCCTTGCCCTCTGAACCTCCAGTGGCCACTTCATCCACATCAATGATATAATTTCTTCCATTGCTAGAATCACAATAAGTCTATAGTAGAATACCAGTAAGTCTACTTTAGTCCATAATTCATTCCCCATTCCTGAGGATTCTGGGATGGTAATGTCCATTTGAACTCTAATTGAGTGATCCCATTGGTTTGAAGGATGGGGTTCTTGCTTACAGTTGTAGACTCTCTCAGTTCCCTGGTATGGCAGCTGTCCATCATTACCTCCATGTTAATTGTCCTCGGTGAGACCAATGAACTGGAGAGTAGGTATGGCAACAATGTTGAGATTGAGGGCCCAGCTTGAACATGGAAAACCAAAATATTTAAGTCTCATGTACAAACTCCTCCCAACTCTAATTCTAATTATAGGTTCACATAAAAGGACAGAAGAGCCATGCGTAGGGAAACCACAAGTAAGTCCATCTCTGTCACTCTGAACAGGATAAATTCCAAAGTAGGACCCACTGGCAGGGCACCAAACTCCTGAACTATCTGCTCTGACTATAGTGTCTGACTGTCTCCAGAACCCTCTGGAGCCCCAGTATTTGGGTTAGTATCTACTTTTGCAGCCAATGAGATCCTGCTGAGATGTGCATAAGCATAACCTTTGGAATGAACCCCTGAATCACTTTGAAGTCTTTTATCCATATAAACTCATTCGACTATACATTTTCCCCATTTTGTCAAGGTCTTTATCCAGTTGCATTGCTAATTGGTTCCTGGTACTAATCCCTTGGTGCCAGGGAGACTCATCCCCAGGAGTCATGTCCCACACTAGGGGGAAGGTAATGTATTTGTTTGTTGAGTTTGGCTTAGAGAGAGGCCACAATTGAGCAACAAGAAAATTCCCCAGGGCAACTCTTAGGCACCCTATAATACTAGGCTCAATTTCAAGAGTAAATGTTCATATGTGCAGTCATCAATATCAAGAGTCCATTCAACATACCACCCTCTGTCTCTAGTCATTGTACTTGTACTCTGAGGATTCTTGCTGATCCATTAGAGAATGTGGCAGAGCACTCCAGGATGGGAAGGTGATATTCCTTCTGTTATTGTGTGAATTTCCACCCACCATGACAATGCCCCATGAACATTTGAACACATTTATGTGCCTTATATGTTGCCTCGGTGAGCTTCCTCCCATATATTGACACCCTGTCACTGACACCCTGCACCAATATTCCTTCCCTGTCACATTTGTAACATTTCTTTGATCCAAAACTTCTTCAAAAATGGAACCAACATAAAGCCAAATGCAATTTTAAAAAATGAAATAATAATGATAGTTAAAAAAATACCCAAAATTTAAAAAATAAAAATAAGAAATTTTTTGGATAATAAAAAATAATGAAAAAAATATTTAAATAATTTTGACATTTTACATTTCATCACTATAAGATCTGCTGTTCTATATGTACAGTGACATTTTCTTCTATTTATTTCCAAAGTTCCTTCTTTTTTTTTGTCTTCAAAGAAGTTTGAGGTTACAGAAAAGTCTCATACCAAACACAGGGTACTCCCATATACCTAAAATCTTCCATCTTTTCCCCCTTCCCCTATTAATAACATTTTATATATGGAGAGTATGTTTGTTACAACTAATGTGCACATATTGAAACACAGCTACCAACCATGGTAAATGGTATAAATTATGCTTTACATTTTGGACCATATGCTTTTATACATTTAATGCAATTTAACATGGCCTGTATCCATCATAGCAAGACCATGTAGAACACTATTTTCTTCCCAAAATATCCCCTGTTGCATCTGTTCTATTCTTCCCTCCCCCTCCTCTTGGGACCCATGGCAAACAACACGTTTCTTTCCTTGAAGGAAAAGATTCACAGTTACTAGCAACAACACTGAGGGCTTCACACATTGGACTGCTCTTCCCTATTAACCACAGCCCTTGCTCTTGACAGAGTCCTGCCTCTTTGTTTGAGAACATAGTGGGCCTCTCCAGGATGGAAGTCCACCAGGTTGCCACTCATTATGTGGGTCTCCACACACTGATATATCACACTGTGGCAAGATGAACACTCACACTCCCTAGAAGCCTGGTGGACCCTGTCCTGAAACCCCCACATTCAACTCCCCAAACCATCAATTCTTACTCATCATATTGTCAAAAGAGCATTCTGAACATTGTCGTTTAAATCATGCACCCCCCCAATCCCTACTGTTCACCTGCTCCCTCCCCCAACCCTCTGCCCAGTTTAATAGACAGTCCATACCACCCTCCCCAACCCATCCCCTGACAAACCAGCCCTGCCTAGCCCAACAGTACCATTACACCACTGTCATACCCCTCCACTGTACAATTACACTCTTCCACTTTATTATAGATTTTGTCCATATGGGCGGTGGCTTACCAACTTCTTCTCCCTTTCTATTTCCTGTTAATCTATCTTCCAGACTCTAGCTCTGTGAGTCTGCCCAATTTTCTTAATTCATATCAGTGAGGTCATGTAATATTTTTTCTTCAGTGCCAGGCTTGCTTCACTCAACATAAGGTCCTTAAGATTCATCCATGTTATCTCCTGTGTTAATACTGTATTCCTTCTTACAGCTGAGTAATATTCCATTGCATATATATTTATCAATTTGTTTATCCATTCATCTTTTCAAGGGCATTTTGGTTGACTCCAACTTTTGATAATAGTGGATAATGCCACTATGAACATTGGTGTGCATATATCTGTATGTGTCCTTGTTTTTAGTTCTTTTGGGTATATACACAGCAGTGGAATTGCTAGGTTGTATGGCAGTTCTATAGTTAATTTTCTGTGGAACTGCCAAACTCTCCTCCACAGTGGCTGAACCATTCTACATTCCCACCAGCAGTGGATGGGGGTTCCTATTCCTCCACATCCTCTCCAAACCTTGTAGCCATCTATATTTTTTTTTCAATAGCTGCCAGTCTAGTCATTGTAAGATGATATCTCATGGTAGTTTTGATTAGCATTTCTCCAATAGCTAGTGATGTTGAGTATCTTTTCATGTGCTTTTTAGTCATTTGACATTCTTCTTTGGAGAAGTGTCTTTTCAAATCACTTGCCAATTTTTTAAATGTGTTGTTTGTCTTATTATTTATGAGATGTAGGATTTGTTTATATATGTGGTCCCTACCAGAGATATGGTTACCAAATATTTTCTCCCATTGAGTAAGCTGCCTTTTCACTTTCTTGACAAGCTCCTTTGTGGTACAGAACTTTTACTTTTGAGGAGGTCCCTTGTATCTAATTTTTCTTTCATTGCTCGTGCTTTGAGTGTAAAGTTCATGAAACCATTTTCCTAATACAAGATCCTGTAGATGCTTCCCTACATTTTCTTACAAAATCTTTATGGTCTTGAATCTTATATTTAGAACTTTGTTTCATCTTGAGTTAATTTTTGTACAAGGTGTGAATTGGTGGTCGTCTCTCATTCTTTTGGATATGGATACCCAGTTCTCCAAGCACCATCTTTTGAAGAGGCCATTCTCTCCTGGTTGAATGGGCTTGGTGGTATTGTTGAATATCAGTTGACAGTAAATGCTAAGATCCACATCAGAACTATCAATTCAGTTTCATTGTTCAGTAAGTCTATCCTTGTGCCAATACCATGCTATTTTGACCATTGTAGCTTTGTTTTATATTTTAAATACAGGTAGTGTAATTTATCTGACTACGTTTTTCTATTTCAATATGTTTTTGCCTATTCAGGGCCTCTTGTCCTTCCAAACATATTTCATAGTTAGATTTTACAATTCAGTAAAAATTCTGCCGTGGTTTTTATTGGGATTGTATTTAATCTGTAGATCAGCTTGGGTACAATATAAATTGTAATGATGATTATTCTTCCCATCCATGAACACGGAATATTTTTCTATTTATATAAGTATTATTTGGTTTCTTACAACAGTGTTGTCATTTTCTGCATATAACTCATTTACATCTTTAGTTAAATTATTTCCTAGGTATTTGATTCTTTTAATTTCTATTGTGAATCAGATTTTTTTCTTGATTTCCTCCTCAAATGGCTTACTACTGGTGTACAGAAATGCTACTGATATTTGCATGCTGATCTTATAAATTGCGACTTCCGTGAACTCATATACAAGCTCTAGAAGTTTTGTTGTAAATTTCTCAAGACTTTTTATGTATAGGATCAACTCATCCACAAATACTGAAATTTTTACTTCTTCCTTTCTAATTTGGATGACTTTGTATCTTTTTCTTGCCTAAGTGCTTGAGCAAGTACTTCTAACACAATGTTAAATAGGAGCGGTGATAGTGGGCATCCTTTTCTTGTTCCTGTTCTTAGAAGGAAATATTTTAGGGTTTCACATTTGAATATGATGTTTGTTGTGGGTTTTTCATATATAGCTTTTGTCATGTTGAGGATGTTTCCTTCTATTCCTATCTTTTGTAGAGATTTTTATCAGGAAAGGGCACTGTATTTTGTCAAATGCTTTTTCTGCATCTATAGAGATGACCGTGTGGATTTCTTTCCCTTTGATCTATTGATGTGGTTTATTACATTGATTGATTTTCTTATGTTGAATCATCCTTGCATACCTGGCATGAAAACCACTTGGCTAGAGTGTATAATTCATTTAATGTATTGTTGAATATGATTAGCAAGTATTTTGTTGAGGATTTTAGCTTCTAGGCTCATTAGAGAGATTAGTCTATTGTTTTCCTTTCTTGTGGCATCTTTTTTGGCTTTAGTATTAGAGTGATGTTGGCATCATAGACTGAGTTAAGCAATATTCACTCTACTTTTATTTTTTGGGAGAGTTTAAGAATGATTGGTGATAGTTCTTTCCAGAATATTTGGTAGAATTCACCTGTGAAGCCATCTGGTCTTGGTCTCTAATTATTTTGGAGACTTTGGATGACTAATTCTATCTCATTACGTGTGATTGCTCTGCTGAGTTCCTCAATTTCTTATTTTGACAAAGTATGCTGATTTTGTATTTCTAGGAATTTGTCCATTTACTCTAAATTATCCAACTTGTTAGCATATAATTTTTCAAAGTGTCCTCTGATGATACACTGTATTTCTGTGGGGTCAATAGTAATATATCCTTTCTCATTTCATGAATTTGCATCTTCTCTCTTTTAGTCATTTTAAGTCTAGCGAAGGAGTTGTCAATTTTTATTGATCTTCTCAAAGAATCAGGTTTTGTTTCTGTTTTTCTCATCTAGTGCTTATTTATTTTCAATTTCATTTAATTCCGCTCTAATTTTTGTTATTTCTTTCTTTTTACATCCTTAGGGGTTAGTTTGTTGTTCTTTTTCTAATTCCTCCAGGTGTGCTGTTAGGTCTTGATTTTAGCTCTTTCCTCTTTTTTAATATAGGAAATTTGGGCTATGAATTTCTTTCTCAGTATATTTTTTGCTACATCCCATTACTTTTTTTTTTAGTAATATTTTTATTTATTTATTTTAAGAGACACTTAGATTACATAAGTGTTGCACAAAAAATATAGGGATTCCCATATGCCCCACCTCCCACACCTCCCACAACCTCCCACATAACCATCCTTCACTAATGTGGCACATTAATTACAATAGATAAACACATCCAGGGGCTTTGCCATTAAGCATGGACCATAGTTCACATTGTAGTCCACACTCTCTCCCACACAGTTCTGCATGTTACATGATGATATAAAATGGCCTATAACTGTCATTGCAATGTCACTCAGGAAAATTCCCAAGTCCTGAAAAAGCCCCTGTATTACAACTGCTTTTCACTCTCCCTGCCCCTAGAGCATCCAGTGGCCACTGGCTCCACATCAGTGTTGTAATTTCTTCCATTGCTTAAATCACAATATGTCTATAGTAGAATACCAGTAAGTTCACTCTAGTCCATAGCTCTTCCCCCGTCCTGAGGAGTCTGGGATGGTGATGCCCACTCCACCTCTAAATGAGAGGGTGCTTATATCCCATGGGGAAGATGGATGGGATTATCCTGCCTCAGCTGTAGACTCTCTCCATTCCCTGGGACAGCTGTTGTCCATCATCATCTCCTCGTCAGTTGTCCTGGGTGAGTCCAATGAGCTGTAGAGTAGGAGTTGCAGCTCCACTGAGGTTCTGGGCCCAGCTGGCACATGGACAGTCCAAAGACTCAAGTCTCTGGATGTACACCTACAAACTCCAGCACCAGGTATAGGTTTGAACGGAAGGGACAGATGAGCCATGTGCAGAGAAGACATAGTTGAACCCAAATCTGTGACTCTCAGGAGCACAAATTTAAAGTGGGGCCCAATGACAAGGCACCAAACTCTGGACCTATCTGCCCTGACATAGGACCTGGGTCTCTCCAGAATCCTCAGAAGCCCCACTTTGGAATTCTATGAGATCCTACTGAGACATGGGTAAGAGTTTCAGATGGGATGTCCTCCAGACTCATTTTGAAGTCTCTTAGCCATATAAACTCATTGGTTTTTACCTTTTCCTCCTTTTATTCAAGGTCTTCCTCCAGTTGCATTGCCAGTTGGCACTTGGTAGCCATCCCTCTGTGCCAGGGAAGCTCATCCCCGGGAGTCATGTCCCAAGCTGGGAGGAAGGTAATGCATTCATATGCTGACTTTTGCTTAGAGAGAGACTACATTTGAGAAACAAGGAGGCATTCAGAAGGCAAACTTTAGGGACCCCATAACAAAAGGCTAAGTTTCAATTTCAAGAGCAAAGACACAAAAGGCTAGTCATCAATATCAAGGGCCCATCAATGGATCATTCTCCTTTGCCAATCAATCACTGCCCCTGCACTTGGGGGACTGCTGCGGCTTCCTTAAAGAATGTGGCAAAGCTCTTCAGGATGCGATATCAGTATTCTATCATTTATTAAGTGATTCTTCACACACTGTGACAATGCCTTATGAATATTTTAATATTTTAAAATACCTTATATTTATGCTTAGATGAACTTCCTCCCATGCATCCCCCATCCCTGACACCACACTCCAACAATCCTCCCCTCCCGCAGTTGTAACCCTTCTGTGATTCAAAGATTCTTCAAAGATGAAGCCATTACAATAGCTGAATACAATTGATAGGAAAATGAAATTATAATGATATGTTTAAATGTAAGAGATAAAATACATAAAAAATTTTTAAAAATAAAAATAAAATAAAATTTAAAAATTGGAATGTTGAAAAAATGAATAATATATATATTTTTTAATTATTTTGCCCTTTTGCCTTTCATCACTACAATATCTTGAGTCCGGTCTGTACTGTGGCAGCTTCCTCCTCTCATTCCCCAGTGTCTCACTATTTTTCATTTTGTTTTCAAAGAAGTTATAGGTCACAGCAAAGTCACACACAGAATACAGGAAGCTCTCATATACCCAACATCCTCACACTTTCCTCCATCCCCATATTAATACCTTTTTATATGTGGATGGTAGCATTGTTATAACTGATACTCAAATAGTGAAACATAGCTACTAAACATTCTCAATGGTTTACACTATGGCTTACATTAAGACCGTACACTTTTATAAATCTTGATATTTACCAAGTCCTCTGTTCATCACTGTATGGTAATGAAGATCATTTGTACTGACAACTAATTACCCCCTGTTTGATCTATTCTATTCCTTCCACCCCATCCCCCTGGGGCCCATGACCACCCCCTTGCTTGACTTGATGGATGACAAGATTCATGGTTACATGCAAAAAGAGGTCTTGACACACTAGTTTGTCCTCCCCTATTGGAATCTCCCTTGCTCTTGAGAGACTCCCACCTGTCCATTTCCAAATAAATCAGTCCTCCCAAAGATGGGAATCCAACTCCTTCCTTCTCATTATGTGGGTCTCCACCCACTAATACAACACATTATGACAGAATGAATACTCACACACTCCCTAGAAGTCTGCAATAGGTGTGCCCTGTCCCTAAAGCCCCCCCAACCAACACCCTAAACCAGTGGCCCTTCCTTGTCATTTTGCCATAAGAGCATTCCCACCTCTGTACTTTCAATCTCATACCCAGAAATCCCCAGTGTTCACTTGGTCTCTCTCCCAACCCTCCCCGTAGAATCCTGGACCTTCTAAGCTCCCTTCCCAGTCTACCCACCTGTCAACTGTGCACCAAACAACCCAGTAATATCATTAAACTCCTGGTTTATCTCTTCAATACATAAGTATACTCTATCACTTTACCATAGATTGCATTCATATGGCTAATGGATCACAATCTTCTCTTCTCTTTCTAATTCTTGTAAACCTATCTTACAGACAATAGCTCTCTGAGACTGCTCAATCTCCTTATTCATATCAGTGATGTCATGTACTGTTCATCCTTCAATGCCTGGCTTGCTTCACTCAATATAAGGTCTTCAAGATTCATCCATGTTATCCTGTGTGTTAGTACTTCATTCTTTCTTACAGCTAAGTAATACTCCATTATATGTATGTACCACATTTTGTTTATCCATTCATCTGTTGATGGGCACCTAGGTTGATTCCAGCTTTTAGCAATAATGAACAATGCCACTATGAACATTGGTGTGCATATATCTGTTTATGTCTTTGCTTTCAATTCTTCAGGGTATATACCCATCAGTGGAACTGTTGGATCATATGGAAGTTTGTCCTGTTGATTTTAAAAGGTATCCTTTCCTGTTGATAAATCTCTGGGACATGACTCCTGGGTACAAGCCTCTCTGGCACTGAGGGATTGCTACCAAGTGCCAACTGGCAAAGTGACTGGAAAAAAAATCTTGAAATATAAGGGGAAAAGGTAAAGTCAAATGACTTTATATGGCTAAGGGACTTCAAAAGATGTCAGGTGGTCATCCCAGAGGTAACGCTTATGTTCATCTCAGTAGGGTCTCATAGAATTACAAAGTGGATATCACCACAAATATTGGAGCTCCTGAAGAATCTGGAGACACCCAGGTTCTATGTCAGGGTGGATAGCTCTGGAGATTGTTGTCTTCCAGTAGGCCCTACTTTGGAATTTGTGCTCCTGAGAGTGACAGAGTTGGACTCAACTATTTCATCCCTGCACATGGCTCATCTGTTGCTTCTATTGAAGTCTATACTTGGTGCTGGAGTTTGTAGGTGTATGTCCAGAGACTTGACGTTTTGGGCTGTCCATGTGCCAGCTTGGCCTGGAATTAGGTGGAGAAACAACTCCTACTCTACAGCTCATTGGACTCACCCAGGACAACTGGTGCGGTGATGAAAATGGACAATGGCCATCCCAGGGAATGGAGAGAGTCTTCAGCTGCAGGCAGGATAATCCCGTCCATCTTCCCCATGGGATATAAGCACACTCTCAATTAGAGGTGGAGTGGGCATCACCCTCCCAGACTCCTCAGGATGAGGGGAAGAGCTATGGACTAGAGTGAACTTAATGGTATTCTACTATAGACATATTGTGATTCAAGCAATGGAAGAAATTACAACACTGATGTGGAGCCAGTGGCAACTGGAGGCTCTAGGGGCAGGGAGAGTGAAAAGCAGTTGTAATACAGGGGCCTTTTCAGAACTTGGGAATTGTCCTGAGTGACATTGCAATGACAGATATAGGCCATATTATATCATCAAGTAACATGCAGAACTGTGTGGGAGAGAGTGTGGACTACAATGTGAGCTATGGTCCATGCTTAATAGCAAAGCCCCAGGATTTGTTTAACAATAGCAATTAATGTGCCACATTAATGAATGATATTTATGTGGGAGACTGTGGGAAGTGTGGGAGATGGGACATATGGGAATCCCTATAATTTTTGCATAGTATTTATGCAATCTAAGTAGTTAAAAAATATTTTTTAAGTATACAAGGGACTTTCATATATACAACATCCTCCCCTTTTCCTCCTTCATATATTAATACCTTTTTATATATGGATGGTAACTTTGTTATAACTGATATACACATAGTGAAACATAGCTACTAAACATGGACAATGGTTTACATTATGGTTTACTTTTCAGACCATACACTTTTATAAATTTTGGTGATATTTTACAAGGTCTGTGTTCATCATTGTAAGATCATGTATAGCACTTCCATTGCCCACTAAATACCCACTGTTCGATCTATTCTCTTCCTCCCTCCCGCTCCCTTGCAGCCCACTGTGAACCCCTGGCATCACTCCTTGAATGACAAGATTCATAGTTACATGCAACAACACTGAGGTCTTGACACACTGATTTGTCATCCCCTATTAGGAATCATCCATGCTCTCGAAGACTTCTGCATCTTTATTTGTGAACAAATCGGTCCTCCCAAGAATGGGAGTCCAATTCCTCCTCGCTCGTTATCTGCATTTCCACCCAATGATACAACACATTATGACAAAATTATGACTCACGCACTGCCTAGAAGCCTGCTCCAGGTGTGCCCTGTCACGAATGCCCCCCCATCCAACTTCCTAAACCAGTAACCCTTCCTTGTCATATTGCCATAAATGCATTCCCAACTTTGTGCTTTCAACCACATACCTGCAAATCCATAGTGTTCACCTAGTCCCTGTCCCAACCCTCCCCCCAGTTCTCTGTACATTTTATTCACCTGTCAAACATACACCACCCAACCTAAAAATATCAATACACTCTTGTCATACCAATTCAATGAACAACTACACACTTTCATCTTACCATAGATTATGTCCACATTGTTGTTGGCTGACAACCTTCTTCTCACTTTCTATTTCCTGTAAAACTATTTTCCAGACAGTAGCTCCTCGGTCTGCTCAATTTGCTTAATTCATATCAGTGATATCATGTACTGATCATCATTCAATGCTGGCTTGATTCACTCAACATAAGATCCTCAAGGATCATCCATGTTATCCCATGTGTTAGCACTGTTTTCTTTCTTACATTTGAGTAATATTCCTTTGTATGTATGTACCACATTTTTTAAAACTATTCATCTGTTGATGGGCATTTGAGCTGATTCCAACTTTGGCAATAGTGAATAATGCTGCTATGAATATTGGTATGCATATATCTCTTTGTGTCTTTGCTTCAATTCTTCTGGGTATATAACCAGCAGTGGAATTGCTGTATCATATGGCAATTCTATAGTTAGTTTTATGAGGA
>JAQZBX010071949.1:0-15155 GCA_029593785.1 Cabassous unicinctus | reverse complement strand
CACACCCGCTTCCCAAGTGGAAACATTTTGAGATGTGTGAATGTGTGCGTGAGACCGCAAACTTTGTTTATGTTTTTAAATCCCACAATTACCCAGTGAAGTGGATGTTATTGTTACTCCTCATTTCACAGATAAGGAAACTGAGGCCTAGAGAAGTGAATCATCTTACCCAAGGTTGCAAAGCAGAGCATCAAAGCCATATTTGCAAGCCAAAGGCTGTCCAGCTCCAAAGCCCACATGCCACACCAGCCTGCCCAGCCAGCAAGGCCAGTGCTAGGATCTGAAAATGGAAAGATGAATGATCATGGTGCCACTGGACACCATGATACACAGAAGCCAGTCGTTTAATACAGGCCAGTAAGGGATTATATATCGATAGAGTTGGTATTGGTTACCATAGCAACCCACAGGCATCATCAGCTAGCTCTGCTGGGGAGAATTAAGGAAAGATACAAACAGCAGACATAGGAGTCAGTCAGTATAGGCTAGGTAATGCTGTTGTAACAACAATCCTGAAGTCCTAAACCACAAACGAATATTTTCCAATCAAAAAATCTGACATGGGTTGGCTGTGGCTCTGCCACATCATCATTCTCACTCCAGGACCCAGTTGCAAATGGCAGAGGGAAGAGAGAATTCTGGAGGATCTTGAACCTGCTATTAAATACTCCAACCTGAAGAGGTACATGTTACTTGCATCCACAAGTAATTAACCAGATCTTGTCACATGACCCCGAACCACAAGGGGACTAAGAAGTACCACCCCATCTCTTATGCCTGGGAGAATCAGACATGTTTGGTGCATGGTGTTAAGGATAACCTCCGTGGGTGACCGTGAACTGAGCCTTACAGCAGAGAAGATGTGAATTGCAGACAGAGGGAGAAATATGCAAAGGCACAGAAGCCTGAAAAAGGCTGGAATGTTCAGGTGCTGAACAGGACTGGAAATAGAGCTGGAAGGGTAGTCACAACCTCCTGTGACCAGTATTCATACAATGAATCCCAGCTGGCCTGGGTGATAAATAGATTATGGTAGAAGCCACAGGATGTGACCTCTGAATCTAGCTCATAAAGGCATTGAGCTTCCACCTTGTTCTCTTGAACCACTCCCTCTGGGGACATCAGCCACCATACCATGAGGACACTGAAGCTGGCCTGTGGAGAGGCCCATTAAAGAGGACCTGAGACCCCCAGCCTATAGCCAGCACCAACTTGCCAGCCATGTGAGCCAGTCTCCTTGGATGTGGATTCTTCAGCCCCAGTCAAGCCTTCAAATGACGGCAGAGCCGGTCAACATCCAACTGCAACCTCAGGAAAGACCCTGAGCCAGAGCTACCAAGATAAGTTGCTCCTGAGTTCTTTTTTGTTTTGTTTTGTTTTGTTTTTTGTTTTTGTTTTTTTGTTTTTTTTCTGAATTCTTGACCCATAGAAACATAAGAGAAATTAAATGATGGTTGTTTTAAGTGAGGAAGGGCAGCAAACTTTTTCTGTAAAGGGACAGAGTAAATATTTTAGCTTTCGGTCTATCACAACTACTAAAATCTGAGAGCCATAGGCTTTACATAAATAAATGGGTCTGGCTGTGTTCCAATAAAACTTTATTTACAAAAACAGGAGGCAGACCTGATTTGGCCTGAAGGCTATGGATTGCCAACCTTTATTTTAAGCCCCTATGCTTTGTGACTTGTTATGCGGCAACAGAATAACCAATCCATGCCTTCAATTTGTGAAGTAGCCTGAATAAATCATGTTCCAGACAAGGCACTCTGTCGAAGATTTGGAGACCACATTAAAAGCTGATGGTGGGAGCAGATGTAACTCAAGTGGTTGAGCACCTTCTTTTCACATACAAGGTCCTGGGTTCGATCCCTGGTACCTCCCAAGAAGCAAAACAACAAACAAATGAAACAAATGCAAAAACCAACTCAGAAGAGCCGATGTAGCTCAGTGGTTGAGCGCCAGCTTCCCACCTACGAGGTCCCAGGTTCAAGATGATAAGGTGAGCATGAGGATGATGATGATGGGCCTAGGCTTGGGCAAGGACACGTATGGGCTCTGATGACAGCATGGATGTCTTTTGCGCTTCCTGCCAATAGACATCACATGGAGAACATTAAAGCATCATGAAGACTCATTCCCTTTCATTCTCTGTGTATTGTCCAGTGTTGACCTTGAAGAGTCAGTAATGAGTAAACCGGGAAGACAGGGAAGAAGCTTCTCCCCCACAGTGCAGGGATGAACACAAAGAGCTGGCATGGGGCAAGTGCCTTCTAAGCTGGTAGCAAGGCTGCCAGCACTAACCAGGCTGTGAGCACAGAATAAAGTCCCCATGGAGGGTTCCAGGAACTCTGTCTGCCGCCAGATCACTTTGCCCCTTCCGTGTGCCCTCTGCAGTCTGCTCCTCATGGCTCCTCTGAGCACTAGTTCCCCCCACCCTGCCCCTTCACTGGGGTCAAAGGAGCAGCTGGGCTAGACCTGAGCCTGAAACGTCTGCACATCTGGTGGGTAGAGCAGCAGAGGAAGCAAGATGCTCAAAAGGGGGTGAGAGGTGGGGAGATGGAGAAATAGAGAGACAGGAAAGTGAGGAAGGATCTAGAAAGGAGGGGATGGGGGAAAAGGAAAAAGAGGAGGGAAAAGGTATATAGTGCAGAAGAGGCCAGATACAAGGGTTCAAACAATGTCATTAGAATCTGGCCCCACTCTTGAACCACTCCATCTGCCCGGCTTCTACTCTCAACCACCTGGGTGGCTACAGCTTTCTGGGTTCCAATCCAGAAACAAGCTTCCAGCAATCTCAGCAGCAGCTTTGGGATTCTCTCTGATTGGCTCCCAGGTCACAGTTCCATAAGCCTGAGCCAATTACTGTGGCCCAGGGAATTACAAAGCCTCTGATTGGTGTAGGTCCAGTGCTCCATCACCAGCCCTCCAGGACCGACTGAAGAGGAGGGCTGAATCCCCAAAGAAAATCAGGACTTTGCCAGAAGAAAGGGTGTTGGATGCTGGCAGGATGGAGTCGCAAACCACAAATGCCCCCTTTAGAACTTACTGGGCCCCCACTCCCTGCTAGAACGTCTGGGGGAACCATTTGTTAAACAGTTTTCCATCTGGCTCAACTACTTGAGACTGTAAATGATTATTGGGCACCCACTGTGAGAACTGGAAATGACTGATGGAAATTTTCCTTTCTGATCCCTTTCTTGTATTAAAGGGGAGACCAGGCCCAGAGAGGGGAAAGATGTGCCTGGGGTCACACAGCTCAGCAGCGGCTGGGCTGGACATCACACCTCAGGGTACCAAGTCTCACACTCTGCCAAGTCTCGCACTCTGGCAACTGCCTCCTCAGGAGCAAGGCCAAATGAGCCAGGCTCAAGGGAGTCACTGAGGCCCCCAGGGAAGATCTCCTGGGGCATGGGGTGGGGAGGAGATAGGAGAGCTCTTTGAGAGAACCTTTGAAGGTTGGGCAGAGTTTGAATGCAGGGAGCTTTCTCTTCCTGTGAGGACCTAAGAGTCTTGTGGGTGAATAAAGTAGGAAAACAGGCAATTGTCCCCGAATGCAATCAGGGTATTATAGAGGGAAGCATTACATAGGCAGGTGGGGGCCAAACACAGCCCCTTGCCCAGCTTGGGGAGGTCGAGGACTTGCCGGGTGCCATTGATGTTGAGCTGAATTTTGAAAGATGACCACGAGTTAGCTAGAAAGAGGGGAAAGGCCTTCCTAGTGATGGGAACAACATGTACAAATCACAGAAGCACAAAAGGTCATAATGTGGTCGTCGAAAGTAAATGGCTCCTTATGGCTGGATGTGCTGGCAAGAAGGCGATGAGGCTGGGGATGTGAGCAGGCCCTGATGACACAGCCTGGGTCTGAGCCAAGCACAGCCTTGACTATTCTGGCTCTGGGGGAAGGAGACAGGGCATGGGAGGATTTTCATATATAAATATGCAAGCAGCCTGGATCTTGAGAGGGCTGGAGAATGGTACAATGTGTGTCAATCTGGACTCCTGGTTGTAGGAGACAGAAGCCAGCTCAAACCATCTTGGCCCAAAGGACTGTTTGGGGAAGATTCTGGGGTGGCTTACATAATCAATACAAGTTGTATGGAACAACCAGCCTGTCGGGAGGCGATGGTATAACTTGGCATATGCTTTCTGGAAGACAGTCAAGCGAGATGAACTAACGCCTAAAACATATGTCTTTTTCAACCTAGAAATTCCACTTCTAGGAATTTATCCTATGAAAATCAATAAAGATGAGAACACCAAGGATGTTCATTGCAGTACTGTTTATATAGGAAATAATGGGAAACCATATGAGTGTCCAATAATAGGAGACTGGTCATCTAATAACTGGAAGTCCTACCATGGGCTACTATTTAGTCATTCAGTCTGCTGCTGTGATAAATATCAACAATTCCCAGACATTTGTCCATGGGCCAAGGCTGGTCTGTGAAAAAGTTTGTACTGGCCTATGACAAAATCAGAACAATAAAGGCAATATCAAGATTTTTATAAAACTGTTTTTTTTCCTTATTACATCATCTCTGCTCTACTTCTTTGGCTTGATGATGATAATGAGTGCTAACTTTTTTTTCCTTTTTCCAAGCAGCAAATAACAAAAAAATCCAATTAATGTGGCTTAAACAGAGGGGCTTATTTTTTTTAGAATATAAAGAGTCCGGACACAGTGACCACTGGGTAAATTTCAGTGTTCACCAATGAAAGGCAGGTAAGGGTCTCTGTGATTCTCTTGCCCTTTCCCTGATGGTCTCAAGATGGCTGCTACTGGTCTTGGCATCATATTGCTGTTCAAGGTAGGAAGAAAGGGGAGTGAGATGGTGCCAATGACGTTTTCCCTTTTACGGGAAAGCAAAAGCTTTCCCAGAAATGCCCAGAAGACTTCCTTTCAGGTCACATTGGCTAAATTAGGTGACAGGACCACCCTTAGCTGCAAGGGAGTCTAGGAAATCAAGAATCTGGCAAAAGAGAACAGGATTCCATGTATGGTTCACTAATCACAATTAATTGCTCAGAGTACAAAGCCCCCCTCAAACAAAACCAAGAAAGAAGGGGATAGAGTGGCTGAAAAGGCAGCTAACCATGCCTGCCACACTTGACAGAAAGAAAGTTGGCAACCCTAGACCAGTCATCTCTAACTTTTGGAAAGTGGAATTTACTAATTTACTAGTCCATGAAATGCTGACAACTGGGAACCACTGAAATAAATGATTAGTTTTCAAACCAGATTCCTGTGTTGCCCCAGAGTTATTTAGAGGCTGCTGTTATGGTGAGAAGGTGGGAAAGTTACTAGTTCCTAATCTTCCTTCAACCCAAGTACTTCCACTCTTATCTGAATATTATATTGAACATCCACAGAAAAGTCCATTTGATGTATATGTATATATGTGGGTATGTGTACCTGAATGTGTATTTGTGCATGTATATATTTGGATATATCTTCATGGATAATAGAGATAGATCTAGACAATAAGTAGCAGGAGTTTCAAACTGGCAGCCCTCTGGAGCCTAAATCAATATTTAAAATCTCTTTGAGTTTTGAATACCTTTAAACTGGCTGCATGCTCTCTTTTATTCCACAGATTCAGGCGTTCCTAGTATTTTATAATAACACAAGTCACATATGTGTATGAATTTCAGTATCAGTGAATTCACCCTCCTCGCATCTTTATATTAATTTCAATACCACTCAACTCCCATCTCTATTGAATTGCCTGGCCCCCATGGGCAAGGGAGCTTGTGACCCCTGGATACACCCGGGTGTTAACAACGGCTCTCTCTGGGCCATGGGTCTTTTTAAATTTTTCCTTTTTCCTAGCCTGTCCTGTCTAATTTTGCTAAAATAAACAGACATGGCTTTTGTAATAAGGGAAAAAGACGCCATTTTAATTAAAAAGTAATAACAATGCGGCCTGGGACCCCGTGGGCTGTTTGGGCCACGCTCCATCCGCCCCACCGCGCCTGGCTCTGCTGGGCTGCAGCTCCTCCCGCCTCCCCGCCTCCTCCGGTGCCTCGCCAGTGAGAACTGGGGTCCGTGCCGGGTCCTAGGAGCGAGGCTCCCCGGAGGTGTGAGTGGGAACCAGGGCTGGACACACCCCGATGAATGGGCCCTTCCTGGAAGAGTCTGGAAACCCAGCCGGGGTCTGAGGTCTTTTCAAACGCTGAACTCAAGCGTGGGGGACACAGTTCCTGCAAATGCCAACTGCTTTGCTCTGAACTGGGGCTGTTGATAGATATATTGCTTCATGCTAATGTGGAATTATCAACACAGTTCCATTCTCTGCTACTGCAAGTCACTAGGACAGCATCTGGTTTGAATCTTTTCTCATTATAATCTAAAAGAAAAAAATAAAAGTTAAAACCCAAACCGCCCCTTTAGCACTCTGCCACTCTTCTTCCATTCTCCCTCTCCCTTGCTTTTTCCCCTTCTCTTTTTTTCCTCTTGCACTCTAGAAACTTGAAACCAGATGGAAGGGTCTAGAAATGTTCCATCCTAAGTGGCCTTCTCCCCATTTTACAAATGGGGACACTGAGGCCCAGGGAGGAGCAGGGACCCACTCTATCACAGACCTTCTCACTGACTGTCTAGGTAGCCTGTGGCCAGCAGTTCCAGACCCTCAGTTTTCTTATCTGCAAGACAGGTTGGTACTGGCATCCAGCCCACCAGCTCCAGATAGGATAGTGGCAAGAGAGGGCCAGGCCACCAGTTAGGGAACTCGGGGAAGCATTGGCTCTTGTCACTGCTGCTCAAGAGCTGCCAGTTCATTGAGTGCAGAATTAGATCTTCCTAGAACTCGAGTCCCCTGATTTCTAGTTCCAGCACCCTCCACAGTTTACTTGGGAAGACAATAACAATATCTTTCAACGTACCAGGCACTACTTTACGTGCTTTACAAACAGAACAGCGCAGCACCACGGAGAAAAGCCACCGCAGGAGTCAAGCCGTGACCTTGAGCTAGCACTTCACTCTCTCAACCTCAGTTTCCACATGTGAAAAATGGGAGTAATAATAGTGCCTCGCTCACAGGGTTGTTATGAGGATAAAGAAAGCACGTGTGTACAGCGTTAGAATTTACCACGATGCTCAGATGTGCACAAAGCAGAATTTTTATACTTTCCCTTAACTGATTTCCATGCCTCTCTCTGTGCCTCTCTGGACATTTTGGTAGCAGCTCTACCCCACCCCCACACCGCAGTTCAACCGTGTGTGTGTGTGTGTGTGTGTGTGTGTGTGTGTGTGTGTATGTGAGAGAGAGAGAGAGAAAGAAGCCTCCAGGGATCTTACTTCCTCTCTCTACCTCTTTTTATCCCCCCAACTCTCTCCACCAAGGAAAAATGCCCTACTTCTTTCGTAGGCAGATGGAGGTAGCCCTAACATCTTATCCCAGATTTTTTCTGCCTGTGGCTTATATCAAGGTCCATCCTCCTGTCCACCAGGCCAGGCTCTTGATGTATTGATGGGACCCCAGGGAATTGAGAGAGTTTGTTTCCCTCTAAATAACACCGGCTTTCAAAGCTATTTCCTTGTGAGGAATTCAGAATTCCTATTTTGAAAGTCCAAGGCTAAAGATCAATTCTTGAGCTTCTACTGTGACACTCCTGATCCCCCAGCATGCCCCGAAGGCAAATGGATGCCCTCGGTTGCCTGAGAGAAGTTTAGACAGACGGAAAGGGACAAGAGATAAGCACAGACAATTTCAAAATTATAATCCCTGTTACATTTTTGTGAAGCATTTACTCAGGGCCTGGCATTTAATAAGGCTCAATGATCTCCGCTATTTTGTTATTGTTGTTATATCATTTACTCCCCACAACAGTATAATATCTTAATAATAACAATATAATATCTTTATATGGTTTTTGAAACTAAACCATTTTATTCAAGTATAACTTGTATACAGAAAAGTGCACAAACCCTAAGTGCACAGCTTAGTATCACAAAGTGAACACAACATACAAACACCACCCCTTGTGTTTCCTCCCAGCCACAGGCACCACCCCCAATTTCCTGGCCCCAAAGGACAACTTGGTAGTAAGTCTGAAATAGGGAAGTGTGAGTCTTCCAATATTGTCCTTATTAAGATTGTTTCAACTATTCTGGATTGCTTGCATTTCCTTATGAATTTTAGGATCAGCTCATCAATTTCTGGAAAAATGCCAGCCTGGATTTTCATAGGAGTTGCACTGAATCTGTAGATTTGGGGAATCTTGCCAATATTGTCTTCCAACTTATGAACACAAGACATCATTCCGTTTATTTAGATCTTTAAATCCTGTTAATGTTTTATAGTTTTCAGTGTACAGGTTTGTACTTCTTCTGTTAAACTTCTTCCTAAGAATTTTATTTATTTATTTATTTTTTTGATGTTATTGGAAATGGAATTGTTTCCATAGTTTCATTTTTGGATTGTTCATTGCTGGTATACAGAAATACAACTGATTGTTGTATATTGATCTTCTATCCTCTTACCTTGCTGAACTTGCTAATTAGCTTGAGTAGCTCTTTTTGTGAAATCCTTAGGGTTTTATATATGCAAGATCATGTCATCTGTAAATAGTTTTATTCCTGTATTAGTCAGCCAAAGGGGTGCTGATGCAAAGTACCAGAACTCTGTTGGCATTTAGAAAGGGTATATTTTTGAGGTAGAAGCTTACTGTCACAAGGCCATAAAGCATAAGTTACTTCCCTCACCAAAGTCTGTTGCCATGTGTTGGAGCAAGATGACTACCAGTCTCTGCGAGGGTTTAGCCTTCCCTTTCTCCTAAGGCTCTGTGGTCCCAGCTTCTTCCGTTCTCAGCTGTAGATCAGCATAAGTCTCGTCTCTCTCCCTGGGGCTCATTTCTTTCTGGGCTCAGCTGCTGTGCTCACTCCAGAAGGTCAGCTGTAAACTATTAGGCAAATGGCTTGGCTTTGCTCTCTCCGGGCTCCAGCGTCCCAAACTCCAACTCTCTCCTCTGCCATGTTGTTTTCTCTGTGAGTCCCCACCCACCAAGAGGGTGGGGACTCAACATCCTACCAACATGCCCCAATCAAAGTTTGATCATAATTTAATCAAGTAAAAGTGAAACTTCTGCGTCTAATACAATCTCATACGCCCAGAGGAACAGACCAGTTTATAAACATAATCCCTTATCTATTTTTGGAATTCATAAACAATATCAAACTGCTACAATTCCCTTCTTTCTATATCTGTATACAATTCTTTTTCTTGCCTAATTACCTGGCTAGATCCTCCAGTATAATTTTGAATAGAAGTGGCAAGAGTGGACATCCTTGTCTTGTTCCTGATCTTAGGGAGAAAGACTTCAGGTTTTTACCATTAAAACTAATGTTAGCTGTGGGTTTTTTTTTCACTTTAAGATTTATTTCATTTATTTATTTCTCCCACCACCACCCCCACCCCACCCCCCATTATTTGTGCTCGCTCTCTGCTCTGTGTCCATTTGTTGTGTGCTCTCTGTATCTGCTCATCTTCTCTTTAGGAGGCATTAGGAACTGAACCCAGGACCTCCCATGTGGGACAGAGGCACTCAATTGCTTGACCCACCTCCACTCCCCACTTTTGTTTTGTTTTGTCTCTCATTGTGTTTCCTCTTTGTGTTTCCTGGTTGCGTCATCTTGTTGCATCAGCTCACCGCGCCGGCCCGTTGCACCAGCTTGCTGTCTTGCTCATCTTCTCTAGGAGGCACCAGAAACCGAACCCAGGACCTCCCGTGTGGTAGGCAGGCACCCAACTGCTTGAGCCACATCCACTTCCGTAGCTGTGGGTTTTTCATAGATGCCCTTCATCAGGTTGAGCATCCCTTCTATTTCTAGATTGTTGAGCATTTTTATCATGAGAGAGGATTGGATTTTGTCAAAATTTTTTTCTCTGTCTATTGAAAAGAACATGTGCCTTTTTTTCCTTTATTCTATTAATATGTCATATTGCATTGATTTATTTTCATATGTTGAACTACCCTTGCATTCCTGGGATAAATCTCACTTAGTCATGGCACATATATATAGTGATTTTTCAGTTGGCTAATTTTTTATATAGACTTTTTTCAGTTGGCTAATTTTCTATTAAGGATTTTTGCATCTATATTCATTAGGGATGTTGAGCTGCAGTTTTCTTGTGATGTCTGTCTGATTTTGGTATTGGTATAAAACTGGCCTCATAAAATGAGTTGGGAAGTGTTTCCTCCTCTTCTATTTTTTGGAAGAGTTTTTGGAGCATTGGTCCTAATTCTACTTCAAATGTTTAGTAGAATTCACAGTGAAGTCACCTGAGCCTCGGCTTATCTTTGAGAACTGTTTTGATTGCTAACTCCATCCCTTCTCTTGTTATAGGTCTATTCATATATTCTATTAATTCTTCAATCTTTCTAGGAATTTGGCTACTTCACCTAGGTTATCTCATTTGTTGGCATATCATTGTTTACAGTACTCTCGTATAATCCTTTCTATTTCTGTAAGGTAGGTATTAATACCCCCTCTTTCATTCCTGATTTTAGTAATTTGAGTCCTCTCTCTCTCTCTTTCCTTTTGGTGTGTCTAGTGGAGAGGACAGTTTAGCTAACATTTTGTCAATTTTGTTGACTTTTTTGGAGTCAATTTTGGTTTCATTGATTATTCTCTATCATTTTTCTATTCTCAAGTTAATTTATCTCTGCTTTAATGTTTATTATTTCATTTTTTCTGCTTGCTTTTAGCATGCTCTTCTTTTTCTAGTTTCTAAGGCTTCTTAAGGTGATTAGGTTATTCATTTGATAGCTTTCTTCTTTTTCGAAAGTGGATATTTAAGAATTGCTTTTGCTATGTCCTGTAAGTTTTGCTAAGCTGTGTTTTTGTTTTCATTCACCTCAAAGTGTTTCTAATTTCTCTTGTGAGTTCTTCTTTGACCTACTGGTAATTTAGCAGTGTGTTAACTTCCACATATATATGAATTTCCCAAATTTCCTTCTGTTATTGATTTCTAATTTTATTCCATGTGGTCAGAGAAATTATTTGGATCCTTTAAAATATATTGAGATTTTTTGAATGACCTACCATATGGTCTATACTGGAGAATTTCCCAGTATAGAGAAAAATGTGTATTCTTCTGGTTTGGGTGGAATGTTCCATAGATTCTGTTAGATCTAGTTGGTTTATAGTGTTGTTCAAGTTTTCTGTTTCCTTTTGATCTTATGTCTGGTTGTTCTATCCATTATTGAACATGCGGTATTGAAGTCTCCAACTGTTTTGCTGAATTGTCTTTTTCTTCCTTCACTTCTGACCATTTTTGCTTCATGTATTTTTGGTGCTCTGTAAACAGGTGCATATGTTTTTATAATTTTTATATCTTTTTAATGGATTGGCCCTCTTATCATTATAAAAGGTTATTCTTTGTCTCTAGTAACAATTTTTGTCTTAAAGTCTATTTTGCTTGATATTAGCATAGCCATTTCAACTCTCTTTTGGTATATCTTATCCCATCCTTTTACTTTCAACCAATTTATGTCTTTGAATCTAAAGTGTGTCTCTTGTAGACAGCATACATTTGGATTATGTTTTTTTTTTTTCCAAACTGTTCTGCCAAGCTCTGCCTTTTAATTAAAAGTAATTAATCCATTTCCATTTAGTGTAATTACAAATAAAGTAGGATTTACACCTGCCAATTTGTTTTCTATGTGATTTATATCTTTTTTGTTTCTCTATTTATCCATTACTGCCTTCTTTTGTGTTAAATAGACATTTTAGAGTGTACCATTGTAATTCCCTTGTCATTTCTTTACTATATATTATTTAGATTTTTTTAAAATTAATTTATTTATTTACTTTTATCCATTTTTACCCCCTCTCCCCCCACATTTTTGCTGTTTTTGTGTCCATTCGCTGGGCATTTCTCTGTGTCTGTTTCCTGCCCTCTCTTCTCATCCTTTTCCTCCTGTCTTCACTGGGATTCGATCCTGGGAACCTCCGATGTGGGAGAGAGGCGTCCTACCACCTGTGTCACCTTTAGTTCCTGTTCTTTTTTATTTTTGTCAGCACATCTTGTCTTGGCTCTCCCTTATGTCACTCTCCTGTTACGTCATCATCTTGCTGCGTGGCTCGGCGGGGCCTGACGGCATACCCTCACGCAGGGCCTGGGGGGCTCACCTGGTTGCAGGGCCTGACAGCGCACCCACGCATGGGGCCTGGTGGTGAACCCGCTTGCAGGGCCTGGCGGCCCGCGTGCCTTCTATATTTTTCTTTATTTTTACCGGGAGGTCCCAGGGATCGAACCCAGGTTACTCCATATGGGAGACAGACAGCCAACCATTTAAGCCACATTCGCCCCTATTTAGTTTTTTCTTAGTGGTTTTCCTGGAGATTACAATTAACCTCTTAACTTCGAACAATCTAGTTCAGATTAATACCAACTTAATTTCAATAGTATACAAAAGATTTGCTCCTATATAGCTCTATATAACAGCCCCCTTCTTTTGGCTGTTATTGTCATACAAATCACATCTTTATACTCTGTTTGCCCATCAACACTGATATAAAATTATTGCTTTATGCAGTTATCTTTTAAATCAGATAGGGAGAAAAATATATAAATAACTCTTACACCTCCACAATAAAAAGACAAATAACCAAATATAAAATGGGCAAAGGATTTTAATAGACATTTCTCCAAAGAGATGAAGATTACCAATAAGTACATGAAAAGATGCTCATCATCATTAGTCATTAGGGAAAATCACATCAAAACCATGAGATGCAACTGGAAAAAGACCTCAAATAAAAGGGGGGAAAGGTAAAGACAAATGAGTTTATATGGCTAAGAGACTTCAAAGTGAGTCGGGAGTTCATCCCAGAGGTAACGCTTATGCACATCTCAGCAGGATCTCATAGAACACCAAAGTGGATACTACCCCAAATAGTGGGGCTCCTGAGGCTCTAGAGACACCCAGGTCCTATGGTCAGGGCAGGTAGCTCCAGAGTTTGGTGCCTTGACAGTGGGCCCTACTTTGGAGTTTGTGCTCCCGAGAGTGACAGAGTTGGACTCAATTATGGCTCCCCTACACATGGCTCATCGGTCCCTTCTGTTTAAACCCATAATTGGTGCTGTAGTTTATAGGTATACATCCAAGAGTCTGGAGTCTTTGGGCTGTCCGTGTGCCAGCTGGGCCCGGAACCTCAGCAGAGTTGTAGTACCTATTCTCCAGTTCATTGGACTCACCCAGGACAACTAACAAGGAGGTGAGGATTTGTCAACCGCCATACCAAGGAAATGAAAGAGCCAACAACTGCAAGCAAGAGAGTCTCATCCATCGGCTGTATGGGATCAAAGCCTCCTCTCAATTAGAGGTGGAGTGGACATCACCATCCCAGAATCCTCAGGATTGGGGAATGAACTACAGACTAAAGTAGACTTACTGGTATTCTACTATAGACATATTGTGATTCTAGCATTGGAAGAAATTACAACATTGATGTGGAGGCAGTAACCACTGGAGGCTCTGGGGGCAGGGAGAGGGAAAAACAGTTGTAATATGGGGGCTTTTTCGGGACTTGGGAATAGTCCTGAATGACATTGCAATGACAGGTATAGGCCATTTTATATCATCACATAACATGCAGAACTGTGTGGGAGAGAGTGTAGACTACATTGTGAACTATGGTCCATGCTCCATGGCAAAGCCCCAGGATGCATTTATCAATTGCAATGAATGTGCCGCACTAATGAAGGATGTTTATGTGGGAGGGTGTGGGAGGTGTGGGGAGTGGGGCATATGGGAATCCCTATATTTTTTGTGTAACATTTATGTAATCTAAGTATCTTTTAAAAAAAAAATTATTAAAAAATAAATAAATAAATAAAGTGACATATGTTTTAGCTACTTGGAAAAAAACAAAAAAAATCATAATGAGAAACACTCATTCGTGCACACATTCATGTACATGTTTTGTATAGGAATATTCACAGCAGCATTATTCATTATAGCCAAAAAGTGAAAATAACCTAAATGGCCATTAATTGATAAATGGATAAACAAAATGTGATATAAGCATACAATGGATGAGAGAATTTTCAGAAATTCTTATTATGCCATTTTCTCTGGCATCCCCTCTATTCTAAACCTTCATTTAATCTGTACCATAATCCCATGAGGCAGATATTGTCACTTTTATTATCTCTATTTTACAGATGAGGAATCTGAGGCAGAGAGAGGTGAAGTGACTTGCCCAAGGTAAGTCACATCAGTAAGTGGTAGAGCCAGGATTCAAATGCAGAGTTTAACTCTAAGGATGGTGTTCTCACTGGGTTCTTCTGTCACCAGTTCCGAGACTGAGGAGGAAGCACTGGCTTTGGAGTCAGGAGGTCCCAGCTTTGCTGCTGTCCCATGATGTGACCCTGGGCATACGATTTCCTCTTTCTGCCTCAGTTTCCCCAAATGGAAAATGAAGAGGTTGGCTAGTATTAAGGGCTTTCCTATTTCCTCCCAGGATTCTGGCTTTCCCCAGAGCCTGGAGTGCCCAGCAAACATTCCCCCCCATGAAGTGATGGCCCCTGGGCAGGGACCAGGCCTGGAAGCTGCTGCTATGAAAGGTTCCCAGTCCACTCAGAGCTCTTCCGGTGTGGGCAGCAGCAGCCTTCCCTGACCATTTGGGTCCAGCTCAGTTGCCCAGGGGCTTTAGGTGACTTTGGAGAAGACTTCTGCCTGCTGGGGCAGTCACTGGTGTTGGGGTCCCCTTGCAGCTGTGTCGTGGAGCCCAATCTTCTAATTCCCCTCTTGGCTCTTGTTCAAGACCTCCCGAGGCCAAGCACGGCCAGGCTGGGAAGAGGCCACATTTGCTTTATCCCGTTCTCCCCCACTCTTCCTTCCTACTTCAATCCCCTTCTCCACCGAGGTCCACAGGAACCTGACTCTGCTGTCTGGCCACAGGATAAAGGATTTTCTTTAAAAAAAAAAAAAAATTTTTGATTTTGGAGTCTTTTCTTTGTCCTATGAGGTCCTAATTTAGCTTCTCAGTTATCCTTCTGATCTCATCTTCCACCCCTAACCTCTCTCCCTGGACTCTGTATACACATGCTAGGCATCTTCCCACCTCAGGGCCTTTGCACCTGCATCTCCATCTGCCTGGGTCATCCACCTAGCTCACTCCCTCACCTCCTACAAGTCTTTGC
>JAQZBX010071948.1:0-15142 GCA_029593785.1 Cabassous unicinctus | reverse complement strand
AACAAATAACATTTATGTAAACAAATGCACATATATGCATATGTATTTATATATCATTTTACAAATATTAGTATGTATTGTGAAAAATTTGATTTTTACCCACAATAAATAAATAAATATATAAATAAATAAATAAATAAAAAGATCTAGTCAGTGGAAATTGAAGGATTCATCTCCATGGAAAGGTTTTTCTGAAGAGTGCCATCTGCTGGTCAGCCAACAAAGCGAAGGAAGACAGCATGTTGCTCCCATTTCTTTCCAAAGCACTGTAGGTCTGGTCTATACCCCATTAGTGGCTCTCTGTCCCTCTTTTGATAAACAGGGCAATCTTAAAGTTTTAGAAAAAACTGATGAAAAAATAAAAAAAGAGCTGTGAAATAAAACCATAAGGCAAGAGAGAGAAATTGATCAACAGAGTAAACTTACCAACACAATCAGATCCCTAGACATAAAACTAAATAACAAATCATACAAAGAAACAGGAAGACATGGCCCAGCCAAAGGATAAAGGGACAAACCATGAATCCACATAAGAAACAGGATTTAAGACAACTAATCAAGGATGTTCACAGAAATCTTAATCAATTTAAGGAGTTGAAGGAAAATATGGCTGAAGAGATAAAGGATATTAATATAACAGTGTGGGAGCATAAAGAACAATCTAAAAACCTTGCAAAGAAAATAATCAGTGCTTATGGGAATGAAAGATATAATGGATGAGATTAAAATACACTAGAGGTTATTGTTAACAGCCATATTGTAATATTCTTGCATCAATGTCAAAGAAGGTACTATATTAATGTTAAGAGTTAATAATCGGGGGATATGGGATTTTTCCTTTTGGAATAAGGAAAACTTTCAGTGGTTTACCAGTACTATGACTGCACAACTCTGTGATGAAAATGAGAGCCACCAAGTAAATACCGTTTGAATAAAATGTACAAGGCATCGGACTGTATAACACAGTGAACCATGTGGCGGAAGATGGACTGTGGTTAACAGTACAAATATGAGAGTGTTCTCTCATGAACTATAACAAATGTACAATAATAATACATAGTGTTAATGTTAGAGGATGTATGGAAAAATATATCAAGTGTAAGCTAGTGGCCATAGTTAGTGGTAATAGTCTGATAATGCTTTTTCATACTTTGTAACAAATGTTCCACAACAATGTAAGGAGTTGGTGGAGAGGTGAGGTATGGGAATCCTGCACATTATGCATGATTGTTTTGTAAGTTCACAAATTCTCTAATAAAAATAAATGTAAAAAAAAAATACATTAGAGGCATACAAGTACAGATTTGAATTGGCTGAGGAAATTTGAATTGGCTTAGTAAATTGGAAGACAGAGCATCTGAATCTGAAAAGACAGAAGAAAAGAAAAATAAAAGAATGGAAAAAAATCAAACAGGTTATCAGGGAATTGAATGCTAGCATGGGACACATGAAAATACATGTTATAGGTGTTCCAAAAGAAGAAGAGAATGAAAAAGGGGTAGAAAGAATAATTGTGGAAATAATGACCAAAAATTTTCCAACCTTTCTTAAGATATGGATATCAATATTCAAAAAGGGCAACATACTCCAAACTTCAGAAACCACATAGCTGTCAAGGGTTTGATTTCCATTTTATATAAAGAGATCACACAGCTCAATGACAAAAAAACAAGCTACCCAGTTAAAAAATGAGCAAAATATTTAAATAAGTATTTTTCCAGAGGTAATACAAATGACCAAAAAGCACATGGAAAGATGTTCAACATCACTGGTTATTAGGGAACTGCAGATCAAAACTACAATGAGATATTTCACGCCATACAAAATGATCTTTTTCTATTCTTTTTTAAACAGAACACTACAAATGTTGTAGAAGATATAGAGAAATAGAAACATTTTTTTCCCTGTTGATGGGTGTGTAAAATGGTGCAACCTCTGTGGAAGATGATTTGATGGTTCCTCAGTAAGCTGAATATAGAACTGCCATATGATCCAGCAATCTCACCACTTGGAATATATTCGGAGAACAGAAAGCAAGGACCTGAACAGATATATGCACAGTAATGTTTGTAGCGCCTTTATTCACAAATGATAAAAGATGGAAAGTACCTAAGTGCCTGTCACTCGACGCATGGATAAACAAAATGTTTTATATGCATATGATGAAATACTATTCAGCTATAAAAAGAAATGAACTGGAGAAGTACATGACAGCATGCATGAACCATGAGGACATTATGTTGAGTGAAATAAGCCAGACACAAAAGGAGGAATATTATGTGGTCTCACTGATACCAACTAAGTATAATGATTAAATTTATGGAATTTTACTAGCGAGTATAGGTTAGTGGGAGATAGAATGAGAGTTGAGATGGGGGAACTGATGATGAATGTATGTAGAATGCTTAATAAGGTCAATTTTAAATATATGGTAATGGATGAAGTTGATAGTAGCATATTTTAAGGAGTATAACAAACTACTGATTTACAAATATGATTGTGTCTAAAATAGCAAGTCTAGAGAGATTAATGTTAATTAAAAGACAGCCAGAGGAAAATCTAGGGACTGTATAACATAGTGATTTTGATGGTGGGTAAGGATTGTACTTAATAATAGAAATACAGGAATGTTGTTCTACTACAAGGTGTTAAGAATATTGTGAGGCTGAAGAGGTGCAGCAACCTGAGTCGCGGGAGTGTTGAGCGCAGAGTGGCTCCAGGTCTCTATAAACCGCCTCATGCTGAGCCCAGCCCTGAAGGGGCAGCTTAGTGGGAAGGGCACCGTGCTGCTGCTACTGCTGCTGCTGCCTGGGCTGCAGCCGACCTTCCCCTGGATAACCGCTGGAGCAGGGGGCTGCGGAGGAGGCTTGCTGTCTGGAGCTGAGCTTGAGCTTTGGCTTGGACGACAGGGGTTAAATTCTCTCTGAATTAAGGACCAATTGGGTTGATTTCATTGTAGCCTTTATACTTTTTGCATGGAGTTAATCTGGAGAGTTGTACTTTGCTATTTAAGGTTCTTGGGAGTAGATTTTTTCTTCTGAGAATACTTTTTTGCCTCATAAAATTAAGATATCAGATGGTTGCATTACTTTAAAATTCTGGAGTACTAATTGCCAGTAGTTATTGAGTAGATGCTGACTAAATGTCAGGTATTATGCTGGAAGTTGAATATATACTATTTTGTTTAATCCTCCCACCAGTCCTTCACGAGGGTATCATCCCTGTTTCTTAGTTTAGGAACCTGCACCAGGCCACTTAGTTTTTATCAGTGGGAAGCAGGGTCAGTTCTCAGTCTGTCCAAAGCCCAGAGACAGTTTTTCCCACCACAGGAGGAACCCTGAATTCTGATTGGTGTACTGAGGAAAATATTCAGAACAACCTACTCTGTTACCTTCTTACATTTTGGAATTTCTTTAATGTATTTGCTTGTAAGTATTAATGATCTAAGGTGATTACGTTTTTCGGAATATGATTACTGTCTTGAGAGTCTCTCCAATGTCTGGAAGAGAAAAGTGTGGGTTGGAGAATCATCTTTTCTGAATTCATATATACTGTCAGGATTGATATTTTGAAGGTAATGAAAAAATCCCTTCCAAAGGTCTGAAGTAAATGTGGCCTTCAAAAATATTAATATGTCATTCAGAACAATTTCCATATCAGTATTTTTGATAGCCACATTTACTTCAGACCTTAGAAGAGGATTTTACCATTACCAGATACAGGCCATTATAAATCTTGCCATCACCTACAGAATTGGGTAGAAGAGAGTGTCAACTAAAATGTAAACTTTAATCCACGCTTAGTGGCAATGCTCCAAAATGTGTTCATCAATTACAATGATTGTACCTCACTAATGAAAGATGTTGTTAATGTGGGAAAATTGGAAGTGTGGGGAGCGGGGCATATGGGAATCCCCTGTATTTTTTATGTGACATTTGTATAATCTAAATATCTTTCAAAAAAATTAAAACAGTAAAATAAAATATTAATATGCTATAGTGTTTGTTACTAGCAGAGCTATTATATGGGTATGACAGTGGTTGAAAGAGTAAATCAAAGGTCATGTATATTACTAGAAGGAAAGCTATAAAATGTAACATGAGACTGTATAACATAGTGAAATCTTATGTAAAATATGAATATGAGTGATATTTCATGTATAAAACTTTTTTGAAAATATGAATACAAATAAATTGGAGAGACAGAAAATAGCAGCTATGTACAGCAGGGAAGCATAGAGAAATAGAGAGGTTTTTGATATCATTATTGGAATAATGAAAATGCTCTAAAAATGATTGAAGTAGTGAATACACAACTATGTGATTATACTGAATAAGAGTGATTGTACACTTCAGATGAATTTATTCTTTATTAATATGTGTCAATAAAATTGATTTGTTAGAAAAAGGAATATTGTGACGCATGGGAAAACACAATTAATGTAAATTATCAACTGTAGTTAATAGTAATATTGTAATATTTTGATAGTAAAGGCAAAGAAAGTACTATATCACTGCTAAAGATTCAAAAAAAGAATATGCGGTTTAGTGTTTCTTCATTAACAATGAGACCTTTGTCATGTCACTTAATCAAACTGTGCCCATTTATGTATCTTTCTGAATAGTGGAAAAATAATTGAATTTCTTTTTAGGGTTAAATGAGGTAAATGTGCCTGGACATAACTTTTTAGAGTAATGCTTCCATAATTTATTGGACTGCCTTTTGTCTGTTATTTTATTTTTTGAAGTAAAAATAAATTTACTAAAAAAAATTTATCCAACCCAGAACATAATGGGAAGACATTTTTAATGTACTAAATGTTAATAACTGTCATTGAAGAATTCAATACTCACTGAAATATCTTTCAAATATTAAAAAAAGAAGACATTTTTTCAGGAAAATTAACACACACACACACATATGATTAGAAATAATTTATAACCAGCAGAACTATACTTCAAAAATTTTCCAGGCAGGAGGATTAAGATAACAGATGTAAACTTGCGTGTATTCAAAGAAATAATGGAGCATTTTTAGGGTATTGGAATTGTTCTGCAAGATCTTTCAATGATGGATACAAGCTTTTATGCATTTTGTTAGAACCTATAAAAGTGTACGGTACAGAATGTAAACTGTAATGTAAACCATTGAACATGGGTAAAGGCATGCTCCAATACTTGTTCATCAATTGCAACAAATGTACCATACTCATGCAAGATGTTATTAATAGCGAAAAATGTGATGGGGGAAGCGGTAGGGTATATGGGAGTCTCCTATATTTTCTATGTGACTTTTCAAAGCTTCTTTGAAAATAAAATGAAAAAAAAAAAGAACATATAGGAACGTAAAGGAAAAAAAAAGAAATAATATTACTAAAATGGAAAGTTGAAAGGAAATATATCAAATGTTAGATTTTTTAAATTGTAGATGCTCTACAAATAAATGACTAATGGAAAACTAGTTTGATACATTGTGGGGCATGAGCCACATATAAAAATAAAATTTATGACAAAATGTAGTTCAAAGAAAGCATAGTTAATTTAAAAAGAACAGAAAGGAGAGAGAGTCTGAAAATATAATAAGAGACAAATGCACTTACAAGATGAGCAATAAATTTAAAAGGCACAGAATTACAATATTTACTTCTGATTAGTCTAGGTAAAGAAATAAAAGGCACCGAGGAAAGGAAGAGGTAAAACTTTCATTAACCACTGATGATATGATCCTATATCTAGAAAATCTGAAAAATCCACAACAAAACTACTAGAACTAATAGGTGTGTTCAGCAAAGTGGCAGTCTACAAGATTAATATGCAAAAATCAATAATGTTTCTATACACTGCTGATGTGTAAACTGAGGAGGGAATCAGAAAAAAAAATGCCATGTATAATAGCAACTGAAAGAATAAAACATTTTGGAATAAACTTAGCCAAGGACATTAAAGGCCTATAATCAGAAAACTACAAAGCATTGCTAAAAGAAACCAAAGAAGATTTAACTAAATGCAAGGACAGCCCCTGTTAATGGACTGGAAGACTAAATATTGTATGATGTCAATTCTACCTAAATTGATTTACAGATTCAATGCAATAGTAATAAAAATCTCAACAACTTTTTTTTGAAGAGATGGAAAAGCCAATTATCAAATTTATTTGGAAGAGCAAGGGACCCCTAATAGCCAAAAATGTCTGAACAATGAAGAACAAATACGACTTCAAAGCATATTATTTAGCAAAGGTGGTAACAAAACAGCATGATACTGGAGTAAAGACAAATTAAACATTGGAGCCGAACTGAGAACTCAGAAATAGACCTTCACATCTGCGGTCAAGTGATTTTGATGAGGAGTTCAAGCCCTCCCAGCTGGGCCAGAATAATCTATTCAACACATGGTGCTGGGAGAACTGGATAGCAGTAACCAAAAGAAAGAAAAAGACCCCTATCTCACACCTCATACAAATAACTCAAAATGAATCAAGGACCTAAATATAAAAGTGACAGCCATAAAGATGCAGAAAAACATCTTCAAGATCTTGTGGAAGTGGTAGTTTCTTAAACCTTACACCCAAAGCATGAGCAACAAAAGAAAATACACATAAATGGGACCTCCTCAAAATTAAACACTTTTGCCCTCAAAGGATTTTGCTAAAAGGGTGAAAAGGCAGCAGATTCAATGGGAGAAAGTATTTGGAAATCACATATACAATAAGGGCTTAATAGACATCATATATAAAGAGATATTATAACTCAAAAAAAAAAAAAAACTTCCCCATTAAAAAAGGGAAAAATACTTGAATAATCAATAGTCCAAAGAAGAAATACATAATGCCAAAAAAAATGCATGAAAAAACATTCAATATCAGTAGCGACTAGGCCAATGTAAATCAAATCTTCAATGAGATATCATTTCAATAACCATTGGACTGGCCACTATTAAAATGTCAGAAAACTGAAAGTGTTGGAGAGGAAGTAGAGAGATAGGAATGCTTATTCACTGTTTTTGGATTAGAATGGTACAACCACTGTGAAGGACATTAGCATTCCCTAAGGAAGTTGAATACAAACTCATCACATGACTCGGCAATACCACTGATATGTATATACCTAGAAGAATTGGGAGCAGTGACATGAACAGACATCTGCACACTGATGTTCATAGTGGTGTTATTCACAATAGCCAAAAGATAGAAACAACCCAGGTGTTCATCAACTGATGAATGGATAAACAAATTGTGGCATATACAAATGATAAAATATTATGGAGCTGTAAGAAGAAATGAAGCATATGATAACATGGGTGAACCTGGAGGACATTGTGTTGAGTGAGGCAAGCCAGACCCAAAGGATAAATACTGAATGGTTGAGTTTTTATCAACTAAATATCCTGTGTAAACTCATGGAGCTAATAATTAGAATTTAGGTCACCAGAAAATAGAATGAGGGTAGCAATTGGAAAGCTGAGGGTTAATCTGTGCAGAACTGATAAAGGGTTTTTTTAATAAATCTTTGGAAATTAATAGAAATGGTCAAAACATATCATAAGGCTTTTCACTAGCAGAGCTTTGATATGGATATGACAGTGATGAAAGGGAAAGGCTAAGGTCATGTATATTGCTAGAAGGAAAACTTAAAAATGTAACATTGGACTGTATAACATAGTGAAACCTCAGAAATATGAATATGGGTAATATTGCATGTATAAGACTGTTTTTACAATAATTGCAAATAAAAACAAAGAAATAGCAATAAATAAATATTGTATAAACATACATATTTTAAAAATCATACTAAAGTGATTTTATTTGGTATTGATATATAAAACACAATTGTAAAAGATAAATTTAGAAAGCATAAATATAATGTAGATTTTAAATATTTGAATAAATTAAATAGTTTTGAATTTGCCGAATATTGTTAAACAATTTACCCCTGAAATAAGTTTGAACATTATTTTAAGTATTTGAAAATATTTAGGAACAATAAGACATAATTTTACAGTGAAAATCTTAATGTAAATTTCAAAAGAAAAATATATTTATAATGCTATTGCATGAAGGCAACCAATATCTAATTACAATTATGAAAGTTTATATAACCAAAAAATAAAATCCTTGAAAAATCATAAGGTACTTTTAAAAATATCCTTTGAATAGTAGTTTTTAATTTCCTACATTGCCTATGAAATGAATCATGAAATGGGTTGGCTTTTATAAATTGGAAATTATTAGCTTTCAGTTTGAGGCCATGAGAATGTCCAAATCAAAGCATAGTAATCCTGTGGTGAAGGTTCCATCCTCATCAAGCACTGGGATGAAAGCCAGGCTCTAGACCCCATCCTCATCAAGTGTGGGGTTGGCACCCAGACTTTCCTCATTCCACAAAGCACCTGAGAAATCTGAAGTGCTAACATTCTTCCTGAACAACAGGTCAGAAGGCCTGCCCTGTCTAAGTGCTAAGGAATACTCACCCTTTCCACACACATGAGCAGGCTTTCTCTCTTGCCTGCGAAGATGTCTTTGGTCCAGACGGTTTCCATGGTTCTGCCTTTGAAATGAGTTTTCCTTCAATTTCTTCATGTTCTGTTTCTTTTATTCCAGGCTGGCAGAAATTCTTCTCATAGAGATCTCACAAAAAGTTTGTCAATTTTGCATATACTGCACAGGGGTTCAAAACCTTCAGACAAAAGAACTTTCCAAAAATCCTTTTAGAATAACTGCATTTCCAATCCTGACTTGCACTGAATTGGATGACTGGATTCATGTTCACTTAAATCCTCATATGGAGCACTATTCTTTGAGAAATCACATTCTGGAAGCTCAGGATTTTCCAAACCATCAATTTTTAGTTTCTTTGTGCCCAGGAGTTCAGTTCTAAGCTTATCCTTTTCCTCTCACATTTTACTATATGCTTCAAGGAGTAACCAGGCTGAACTTTCTACCTTTAGCATGGAAACTCACTCAGCTAAAATTCCAAGCTGGTCAATTTCAATTTCTGCCTCCCATCTGACATCAGAACTCAAATTTGCCAAGTTCTTTTCCACTTGAAAACAAGAGTCACCTTTCTTCTAGTTTGCAATGGTAGTCATTTCTGTCTAAAGTCTCATCTGAAGTTCCATTAGCATCCATATTTCTACAACTAGTCTATTCAAAGCAATCTAGGCCTTTTCTATCAAGCACCTCACAATTCTTGCAGCCTCTACCCATTAACAAATTCCAAAACCTTTCCCACATTTTTGGTATTTGCAATAGCAGCACCGCATTATTCTGTGACCAACATCTGTTTTAATCTCCTCAGGTGCTTAAATCAGACACCATGAAATGGGATGGCTTTAGACAATGGGAAATTACTAGCTTTCATTTGAGGCCATGAGAATATCCAACTCAAGGCATAGTAAAGGTGATGCATTCTTCCTGAAGACTGGCTGCCAGCCATCCTAGGCTCCTCTGCCAAGGATTCTGGAATAAAAGGAAAAACTACTTCAAATGTATTTCTAAATAAGCATCTCCTAAAAGAATTAAAACATTTGCAGCATCCCAGTATAATTTTTAAGGCTATTAAGTATTTCTAATTGTAAGAATAAAGTTTCAACTAACGTGGTACCCTGGTTTATGACTTTCAAATTAACAAAAATGATCTTTCTGTGGAAAAGAAAGAAATGGATTTTAAAAGCAAGGATGAACTCACTTATGCCTAAAAATATCTAGCCAATAATTCATTCAATATAAAAGACAATACTAGCTGTCAGGTTATTGTTGTGAGTATATGATTATTATCTAGCTTTAACACAACATGGACCCTAAAAATCATATAAATACAAGAATTGGTTCTGATTGTATACAAGAATGCAGTCCCAGAGCATAAACTAATAACAAGAATGAATAGTTTCCCTAGGAAATATTTTCAATGAATATTAGTCATGGAATAATTAATAGTTAAGAGCAATTGTTAGTATTTATATGCAGGTTTGTATTGCTGTACATTATATAATTGTATTACATATACTAAATCATTTATCCTCATAACAACTCTAAGAGGTGGTTCTATTACTACCTATAATCACAATTGAGGGAACAGAGGTAAATAAACTCTGAGGAATGTACAGAAGTCTACCTAGCTGTTAAAATTGATAACAAGATTCAAGCCTAAATCACCTATAGAGTCCCTCCTTTAAGCATGTTAGCATCTAGAATGAAAGAATGGACTGATCTTTTAACTTTGTTAATTGCAGGCCTTCCAAAAATGCCATATGGAGAAACAAAGTTTTATGTATGGTCAATGGTAGAAACAGGAGAAAAAAAGGAAGGTTTGTAAAAAATACTGGAATTTTCATATCCACTGGATTTGAGAACTCATTCAATCCAATGATACTTGTAGAATTTGAAGATTTTTTTGCCTGAATGAATGTGATGGTTAAGTTCCTGGATTAACTGGGCTAGGTTGTTTTCTAGTTTTTTTACCAAGCAAACACCAGTTTGATTGTTACTGTGAGGATATTTCACAGATTTAAATAATCAGTAAATTGATTTCACCCAATGCTGATTACATCTGCAATCAAATGTGAAGTTTGCCTTCAACACTGAGAGATGTCTTATATAATTAGTTGAAGGCTTTAAAGTGAGAAGTGAGGAATTTAGTAGTAGAAGGGAGAATTTTCATCTCTACTTCAGCCATCCAGCTTCTGCTGGGGAATTCATTGATAACCTTCATTGAAGTTCCTAGGTTGAATCCTGCCCTATTGAATTTAGATTTGTCCATCCACACATTCTTGAGTCAATTCCTATGAAAATCTCATAACACTTATAAGACAGACAGATAGATAGATAGATAGATAGATAGATAGATAAATAGATGATAGATAGATAGATAGGTAGATAGATAGATAGATAGATAGATAGATAGATAGATAGATAGATTTTGGTCACTTTCTTTTTTCCTTGAGTACACAAACTAATGCTGATTTTAGTACTGTGAGTAGTTCTTGAGAAATAGAATCTCAAGGATGAGATTTTGACATTGTTCTAGGGATGGGAATTGGTTCTCTATCTTGATTAGATTCAAAGGCACTAATGACTCTTTTTCCAACAATCAACATGGAACTGATAGTCCATGGTATGGGTTGGCAATACAGATATATAAATATCGTCATTGGATAAGGCTATTCAAATGTATATGAAGGAAGGTTATGGATGGGAAGGTTTTTTAACATTTCAGCATACTTTTGTGGAGTTAAAAAGTATAATGATATGGCTGGTTGTTACAAATACTTTGGATATAGTTTTAAAAGAAAAAAATGAGCTTACAGCTTCAAATTTCTAACTTAAGTGCTGGATGAGGGACTTTCTAAGTGTGCCTTGAAAGGAAAGCTATTTTGTGGAGCCACAGACTTGCAATTTCTGAAAACCAGACCCAGAGTCTTATTGTATGAGTGGCTCAATTACAATGTAAAGTGAATTCCCAACCTTGCAGGGCATATGCTATATAGTGAGGGCATTCATTGGAAATGAATAAGATATTGAAAATTGGAATGGGAACATTTGAGTTGATAATAATAAAGATAAATAATAAAGCCTAGATTCTGTTGAGTCTTTGCCAGATAAAACTATAATGATCTTCCTTAAGGAATCAGCCACCCAATCTTCAATCTTTCCTCATAAATCTGTGCCTGTTAAACCTAAAAATACCTCCCCTAAGGAAAAATTTCTCACACCTCTCTGAAGGTATTAAAACTGTTTCACCAGATGAAAGCACAATGGAATACCCTGAGTTAGTTACCTTGCACTTCTAATACTTCTTATAACCCAACTTCACCACCCCTCTTTTATTCCAGACCTATAATGAGACTTAAAGTCCCCAAAGACCTGAAAAATGAAACACAAGTTGACCCATGAGGAGATGGGTTACATTCCAAAAGAACTGAATGATTGCCTAATTTACATAGACAGAAATCAGGGAAATATGTGTGGGAATAGATATTAAAAGTGAGTGACAATGGCAGAAGGAACCCAAAGATGGATCAGGGTGAGTTTATTGATATGGGCCCACTAAGCAGAAATACTGTATTAAAAATTGAACCTCTAGGAGTTAGAATGGAAATTAACTGTTCTTTTCTGGTGGTTGGCTGAATCATGGACTTAAAGGTGGCCTACATTGCCTGAGGTCAAATGTAGAACTTCCCTTATTTAATGTAGATAAGGGGATCAAAAGACTTAGAGAGATTGGAATGTCAGAGTGGATTTATCAAGTAAAACCAGGTCATCTACCCAAGGAATATTCAGAGGTCACAACATTCACCAGGACTCTGTGGAAGAAATTTATGAGACTAACCCCATGATCCTCAAAGTGCTAAGTGGGTGCTCTTCTCTGGAGGTATTGTATTACTGGAACTACTGTCACTGAAAGTGTATGCTAAATCACTATGGGGATGATCAGATACCAGGATGACAAAAGACAAATAGAAGCACTTAATTGACAATGAGAAGGTGGATGTTGCTACCATAATGGATAGAAAACTCAAAGAAGTAATCGAAATAATCTGATCAACACAGACCTTTGGTATTGCCTAGTAAGTCTGGAGTGTCTATTAGTAAAATAGATGGGCAGTCTTCTAAATTCTTACATGATTTGTATAAGAAGAAGAGCTCTGTGTAAAGAGAACAAACGTCTAACTAGAATTATAAAAACAGATATTCATGGACCTTTAATAAATTTCCAGAGACAGTTTCATGACCCAAAGACCCTTCAATGAATGGAAGACCAGGTCCCTTTGTGAAATGAACTTGCTACACATCCAAAAATTTATGCAGTTAACCTTCTTCCAAACCTTCCCCAAAAACCTATGGCATTTTACCAGGATAGCAGTGCATTGGAGAAAAAGAAATGATCAGGTATTTGGGGGATTATTAGACACCAGCTCAGAAGTAATATTAAATCCAGGAGACCAAAAATGTCACTGTGGTCCACAAATCAGAGTATAGGCTTATGGAGATCAGGGAATCAATGGAGTTTTACCTCTGATACTTCTTCCAGTGGGTCCAGTGTTCCCTGGACCCATTCTGTGGTTATTTCCCCAGTTCCATAATGCATAATTGGAATCGACATACCCATACTGGCAGAATCTCCACATTGATCCCTGATATGTGGAGTAAGGGTTAATATGGCAAGAAAGGCCAAGAAGAATCCAATAGAACCACTTCCACCTAACAAAATAGTAAATCAAAAGCAATATCTCATTCCTGGGGAGGTTGCAGAGATTAGTGCCACAATCAAGGGCTTGACGTTTGCAAGGGTGGTGATTCCAATCACATTACCATTCAATTCTCCAACTTGACTTATGAAAAAAAAAACAAAAGCATCTTTGAGGATGAGAGTGGAGTATCATAAACTTAACCAGGTGCTGACTTTAATTGCAGCTGCTTTTCCAAAGATGATATCATTGCTTGAACAAATCGACACATCGTGTGGTTTACTTGGTAGACAGCTATTGATGAGGAAAATACTTTTTCCTCAATTTTTGTTAATAAAAGCCACCAGAAAGGGTTTGCAGTCAGCTATCAAAGCAAAAAATATATCTTCATTGTCCTACTTCTGGCATATATCAGCTTTCCAGAATTTTCTCATGACCAAGTCCTCAAGAACCTGGGTTAGCTCTCCCTATCACAAGATATCACACAGTCATTGTATTGATGCTATCATGTTGACAGCACCTAGTGAGAAAGAAATAGGAACTATTCTAGAATTATTGGCAAGGCATTTATGGTTTGGATGGTGGGAAATAAATCCAACAAAATTCAAGGTCCTTCCAGTTTAATGAAATTTCTAGGTGTCCAGTGGTGTGTGGCACATTGAGATATCTTTTCTAAGGTGAAGGATAGGCTATTGCATCTATCCCCTCCTAAAAACTAAAAAGAGACACAATACCTAGATGTCCTCTTTGGATTTGGGAGACAACATATTCCACATTTGGGTGTGCCTCTCCTGCCATCCACTGAGTGACCTGAAAATCTGCTAGTGTTGAAGAAGGACTGGAACAATAGGAGAATCTGCAACAGGTCCAGGATGCTGTGCAGTCTGCTCTGCCAATTGTACCATATGATTCAGCAGATCCAGTGGTGCTAGAAGTGCCAGTGACAAATAGAGGTATTTTCTTGAACATTTTGTAGTCCCTTATAGGATTGTCACAGTGCAGACTTTTAGTATTTTGGAGCAAATCCCTGCAATCTTGTGTAGAGAACTACTCTCCTTTTGAGAACAGCTTCAGCCTGCTCTTAGGCTTTAGTAAAGACAGAGTATTTATATATAATTAGCCAATTTTACATGAGCCCTGAGTTGCCCATCATGAACTGGGTTTTGTCTAACACAACAAGTCTTAAATTGGGTGTGCAGAGAAGCACTCCATCATAAAATAGAAGTAGTATTTCAAGATAAGAGACTTCCGGGAAGATGGCTGACTAGTAACACACAGGAATCTCTGCTCCAGAAAAATAGCTAGAGTACAGGCTGAAATAGACCCAAAATAGATCTTCTAGGGTTTAGGACAGCAGGGGAAGACTGCATACCACCGAGAGGTGAGAGGGACAAAAGAAAGAAATCGCGACGACAGAACCAGAACCGTGATTTTTTAATCAGCAGCGGTGGCTGCTGCCGGCACCCTCCCCCACACTCTTTAGAATTCTCGGGCCTCTGGGCCTGTGACTACAGACAAAGGGGGCTCCAGGGATCTACCACTCCCAGAAAGGGGAGAGAGAGGGACACAGCCTTAGGCTGACTCAGGTTCTGACGTGCAAATTTGGGCTGCGGAGCCCCACAGTCCCCTCCACAAGACAGTTTGCCCTGGGAGCCTAGGAAGGACTGGAGAAACCCGACCCTCGCAATCTCCCTCTCTTATAGCCTGGACTAATTGTTGAGAACTCCACAGGAGAGGGGAGAGAGAGCCTGGGGCTGAAACCCTGCTTTTGACTCCCAGGTTTGGTCTGCCCTGTCCAGAGAGCCAGTCCAGGCTGGGTGGGGCTGCGCCATTGTTTGCCTTGGAGCCTGCAAGGGGTTAAAGATATTCAAATCTCCCAATCTCCTCCTCTACTAACAGGGACTGATTGTCGAGGATTCAGAGGGGAGAGGAAATATTTCCCAGCTGGGAAAAGGGAG
>JAQZBX010071947.1:0-15143 GCA_029593785.1 Cabassous unicinctus | reverse complement strand
AGTTTTCTAGTCATTCAGGCTGAGGGTTTTCTAAGCTGCAGAGTACTTGTCCTTGCTAGGTTTAACTTGTTTCAGGGTAAATATCAAACATCAGGTGAGTGCTATTTGAAATTATGGACTGTATAGTCTCATATTAGACTCAAAACAACTGGGTGAATACGTAAAGCTGCAGAAACAAACCCAGTGACAGTTAGTTTTGTAAGCTCATGCTTCACAGATACAAAATTACAAAAGAATATTATTGTTTTTCTTTTATCAAACACCTCTGCAAGAATGATATCTTCAAGAGGATATAACAAACAGACTGATGCAGTGCAAAATTACCCAAAATTATTTATAACTTAAAAATTTACTGTTTGGAAAATCTCTGTCATAATAAATTTAAGGTGTCCATTTAAGGAAGGTTATGATACATTCTCAGGACATGTTCAGAAAAAAGATGTTTTTAATATGAGGACATAAATGCATCATATTTTTGGTCAAAGGTTGTTCTTTTGGATAAAAAAACTATATTTTCTTTTAACTGAAAAGTAGCCTTGTGATGTTGTATATGAACCACAGTTTCATTGATCCCAAATTGTTTCATATATAACTTAGGATATATAACAAAAAACATGGAGAAATAGATGAACATCATTATTACTTAAATCAAAGTTGTATCCTAATGGTAAATTTTCCATTTATGTGCAAATTATTATCATAATATCCAAAATGGAAAAAACCACATATCCTAAATCTTATGCTTAAAAGATTTCCTTTTACTAACATTGAGAGAAAAATAAATGAACTATAAGTGAATACAAATGAAATAAATTCATATCTCAAGATATTTGAAGAAAACTATATTAGGAAAACATTAGAATGTAGAAATTAATATATCAGGCAATAGAAAAATATTAGACTTGATAAATGAATTCAAAAGCCTATTGGTTTTTAAAGATACTCTTAAAAGTGATGAATACAAATAAGTCCCATAAGAAGCAGGTAAGGTCAAATACCCAAAAGACATTAATATTTTTTAAATACTAGGTGTATTTCAGTGTCAGTAATAAAAGTTTTTTCACCACTGGTAAGATTCATCAAAATAAAGAAAGTTTAACTGGTATACGTTAGTAGAATGAAAATTACAGTAAAACATAGGACTGTAACACAAAAACAATAAGTCCTACTATAAACTGTAGATATAGTTAATAGTACAATAATAATAATAATATAAATCTGTTGAAACAAAGGTACCACACTAATACAAGTTTTTGATAATTAGAATTGGTTATATAGGAACTTTGTATTTTCTGCATGATTTTTCTTTAAACTTAATTAAAAAAGAGAAAAGAAATCCCACAAACTAAAATAACTCTTCCCTTTATTTAATTACCAATTTGAAGGGAAAAAAACAAAAAATAAATGTGTGTATTTAAAACTTAAAGCATCCACTCACTCAAAAACAGACAAATAGATAAATATGTAACATCTCTGAAAAGAAGCATATTATGAAAAAATGGAATGTATAAAACATAGCTTAAAACTGATTGATTCAAATACAGAAAGCAGCGAACAAAATTGAAATATATTTGCAATAAGACTGACTGAAAATGTTACTGAAGAAATAGCATTAACAAATAAAGAAAATGTCCATGCATACTATTAAAAGAAAAGTAAAAACTAATAAAAAGGACATTCTCATGAAAAAAGTTAGACATCTGAAATACCCTCCATTTTATAAGCAATCAAAATTGCAATTTAAAATGTGAAATAATTTTTACTGGCAAATTAAAGATGTACAAGAACTCTATTAACCAGTGCTAGCAAGTGTGTGTTGGTATTAAATATTCTGGAAATAAAGGTGACTTTGTGTAAAAGGGATATTTAAATTAGTTATAGTCCTGGTCCAGTATTCTTTAATCTTAGGAATCTAGTTGAAATAAAAATTTATTGGCAAAACTTATGAATGCAGATTGTATTTCACAATACATTTTTCATGACTGAAAATGTGAAGATAGCCAAAACATCTACACAAAGGGGAACATCTTTAAAAATTATGTATAGTTATGAAGTTTCAGGTGGGCATCAAAGTGATTTGTATGAAGAAATATTGATGTGGAAAGGTAGTTTCAATATAATAGTGGAAAAATGCAAATATAAAAGTGAATTTATATTATAATATCAGGTGTATAAAATTACATATATAATAGAAATAACTCTAAAATAGACACTAAAATAAAGTACTTATTTGAATTTTGAATTATGAACAATTTTGTGTTCTTTTTTAAAATCAATTTTGTGATCCTAGTTTCTTTGAAGAGAGTATATTGCCTTTATTATCAGGAAAATGGTTTAATAATATATTTACTTCTTTATCTATGGTGTGGTTCTGTAATATTTCAAAAGACTGTTTTCCTGAGTATATTGGGTATACCAGTCATTTTTCAAAAGGATATGTGATAATAGAAACATATATTTAAATCCAACTTAGGTATAAACCAAAACCCCAGTGTTACCTTTACAGAGAAATATCAATAAAGAAGTCACTGGTCACACCTAACCCTCTGAATACATTTAGACATTTAACAGGCTCAATCTCTGACCAGGAATCTTATCTGTAGAGTATACTTTCTACAGAGATAGCAATCATTGACCCCTGACTAACTGCTGTTTTGCAAGTTCATCCATATTTACCTTACATATTATATTCCTTTCTCTTAATTAATGACTCCAAATTAATTGTGAAAAAAAATTTGTAAGTAAATCTGAAGTCATGAACAGAGTTTCTTTTTCCTCTATAGGCTCACAAAATCCTGTGAATTTGGGCCACAAGCATCCCAGCCTAGATGACAAAATCTTTAGTCAAAACACTCTCAAACCTTTAGGATTCGGTGGAAACTGATGGTGAAAAACCTAAACTTTTGGAGGACACTCTGGAAGCCTCCTTTGAGGCACATTTGCTCTTTTGTTCTTTAGTGACAATATGAAGTATTCTATAAAAGACACTTGAGATTAGTTTGAACCAGATTTAAAGTGCTGAATATAGAAAACTATTTTACATCAGAAAAATTAGATTGCCAGCATTATGAACTCAACAGCAAATGCAATTGTCCTGGAGGAACAGTCCTGAATTCGGCTCTTTTAAGCTTTTGCCTATGAAAGTCTGTGCTCAGCCTGGAGAGAGATCATTTGGTTTTTGGGATCCTGGATCCACATTTCTTGGAAACTCAGAAACAACAGCATCTGATATTTGTGGCTGATTATGTTTATGTGGTGTTCCAGGCTCATGTACGCCCAGGATCTGTCCTTTTTAACATGTTCCTGTGTGATTTAAGGATATATTTAAATGGATATTTCACAAGCACCATTAGTTAAGAGTGTTCTGAACTTTCAGTTCCCAAAGGGTTTGAATTATGAGCTTCAGCCAATATGGCAGCCAAACCAGTTCATCTTGTTCTCTTTTGGCATTAGCATATGCGAGCTTGGTGGGAGGGTAGGGGGAGATCCACTTAGGCAGAGTAAGTGGACTTTCTATGGCAGTAGTTTGGAAGTGATCTTAAAGTCTGGAACATAAGGCACCAAATGTTAGTGTTGGGAGAATGGTTGTATGAACTAATCAGAGCCTATAAAACAACTGCAGTAATACTTGTCTCAAAGAGACAATGAGAAGACTAAGCATGTGAAAAAAAAAAAAAAACTAGGGCAATGCAAAACTGCTATTCTATAGTTGATGCCTTGAAGATAGTCACGTGCAGGCAGATACTGGGGTCTAATATTATATATCTGTCTATATCCAAGAGCAGGAGCTTTGAAACATAGCAAACTAACCTCCTAAGGTTGTCTGTTCTACTTACTACGTGAACTTGGGCAAATTTCTCACCCTCTGATGTCTCAGTTTTCACATCTGTACAAAGGGGATGATAAGGTACCTACTTCAAAGGACAGCCATGGAGTTATATTAGATAATGCATGAATTGTACTTAGAATGTTGCCTGATGTGGAGTAAAACCTCATTGGCTGTTGTCATCCCCTGTACAAGAAATGTGAGCTCATGGTGGAACTGACCAGGTTTATAGCAATAATTGTGTCAATTCACATGTAGTTTGTTTATTTTTTACTGTGCTTAATAGGATTCTGGGAGATGATGAAATTAGGAGAGAAGAAAGGCCAAGTTTTGCTGTATTCAATACTGATTCAAAGGCATTATATTTATAAAATCTTCTAAGAGTGTTTAAACTCTCCACTAAAACTTCTGACAGATGTTGAGAATCCTTGAATAGGTCATAGGAATTAAAAAGAAATGTAAAATCCTTGTGAATTAATAAATAATATGCACTGTCAGTCTGGTAAGTTTAGTATATCATATGATTCTCATATAATCCCAAGGACGAGATACTAATAATTTCCTTTTTATATTAGGAAATTAATGTAAATTTTGAACATCACTTAGATGAGATCTAAAGGCTAATGATTAGTAAAACTTAGTTTTAAATAAAGACTGATATGATTTCTAAGCTTGAGTTCTCATCAGTATGTTACTTTTTTCATTAGACACAGGTGAGGTGATTTTTCTTATCCACTGGATGTGTTGCGAGAGAATTCCTGACTCAGACTAGCTCCTGGTTCTACCACCAGTGGCAAGCATGGCTTACTCCTCAGACAGATCCCTTATGGGACAGCTGCACAGGAAATAAAAGATGGAGAAAATAGAACATATTTAGTTTCCTTTACTACCTCCTGACACATCTGGAGTACATGCCGAAAAACCATCCAGCAAGCTTTGATTCTGGGAATTTCTTGGTGCCTCCTTGGTGGAAGGGAAGTCAAAGTTAAACTTCAGACTTAAGAACAGGGACATACTCTACATTAATATAATATGGTAATAGTCTAAGGAAATTATAAACCTGTCAGTTTGTTTGTGCTGCTATGACAAATACAACACAATGGGTTGGCTTAAACAATAAATATTTATTGGAAATAAAAAATCAAGATGTCAGCAAGGTCATTTTCTCTCTTGGAATTGGCAACCATGTGACAGCCCTCCATCACATGGTGATGGCCTTGGTAAATTCCTGTGGCTTTCTCTGACTCTAGCATAGGTTCCAAATTTCCTCACTTAATAAGGCTTTCTGTCATGGGGATTACGGCCTGTTCTCATTCACTTTTTCCACACCTATATAGTTTCTTCAAAGATCCTATTCACAAAATAATTCACAACCTGACTCACCTGAACAAATTCAAAGATATTTTTACAACTGGGTTCTCACAGCTAAGTATATGGATGAAGAAAAAGAATATAAATATTGTTGGGCACACAATTCAATACCCAGCATCACAAAGACACGAATCTGGATTTGTTTCCCAATTCTTCTACTTACTAATCATATGACACTGTGCACATCATTTAACTTGTCTGAGCTTGTAAACCAGCCTTAGGAAAAAATAAGGTAAATGGGAGGAATACCAAGGATAGCAATTGAAATCATCCAGTGGGTGCACAAATATACTTGGAAAATGTTTTTGAAATTGAATTGCGAAAAAGTTCTTCGAGGTGGACTTATCCACCACTACTTCACTGTTGGATATTATTTATTGAATCCTGGCCCATCTGTGTGATCGTGGGCTACTCAATCAACTTCTCTGTGCCTCACTTTCCTCTTCTGAAAAATAAAAAGCTGCAAAAAATAGGATTCCTATAAGAATCAATTTAATCACTAAATGAGAGACAAAAGTTTGAGGGTGAATATTTTTTGTTATGTGAGAAAATTGATCATGTTTAAATGTCAGAAGGAAGAAACTAGTAGTGGTAAGACAGGAGAGAGGGAGAGAGATAGACAAAGGGAAATTAAACATATAAGATAGAATAGAAATGGGTTAATCTATAGAAGCATATTGGGTGTGGCAGACACTGTTAATTGCTCACAGGTCTTCTTTCTATCAGAGGTCTATATTGTTCTGGTGTCAGATGATCATGAATTTTAGGGATACAGGTGTGAATGCGGATTCAATGTAAATTAGTTGAAACCAATTATGATGTTGCTATTTTCCTTCCCCATGATTGATGTAAAGATCGGCTTGTGATGCAATTCTAGTCAATAAAACAATAAAGAAAATCTTCTGGAAGATGCTCCTGGATTCTTATAAAAAGCATCATGAAAAAAATTTTCCTTTTCTTAACAACAGCCTCTGAAAGTGATGCTGGAATTGTCCAGCTGTGACCATTGGAATTTTGAACTGGGAACCTTGTGTAACAACCCATTTATTTCACATCATTAGAAAGACGATTGTCTCTTGTTGGATTGTATTTGAAAGTGCTTGTATTACTGAAAGATATAACATTATTTTCAGACCTGAAATACCAATACATTCAGGGTTATAGCATAATATTTCCAGCATAAAATGACCAGAAGAGTCTCCTTATTCAATAGAAATTCAAGTTCAAGTGCATGTAATAGATGAACTCCAGGCATAGTCATATACCGGTGACCTCTCTGTCTTTAAGCTCTATATTATATTCCCTGTGGAGTTATCTAACACTCTAGCTGAATGAACCCTTCTGTATGATCAGTTATTGGAAAATGTCTATAAAGAAAGATGGTTTACAGATGGTAGCTCAGATTTCGGCGCCAACAAAATAAATCTGGAAAGCAGCAGCAAGAGTCTGCTATAATTATATATACTCTTTATCTTGATTCAGTACTCACACAATTTCTGTGATCTTTTTTTTCTAGAGCTCTGAGAAAGATGGCTCTGCCAGTAGTTGCTAGTCGTTCAGTATTCTTTGGAGAATGGAACCCTGGAGTATCTCACTCCATTTTGTTAGTCAAATGGAAGTCACTCTGTGTTTATCTTTTTGAAGAACTTCTCAAATTATTTTCCATAGTGAGTGTACAAATTTCCATTCCCACCACAGGTGTAAGGATTCTAGTTTTCCACATCCATGCAAACATTAGTTATATTTTCATTTTAAAATAAAATTTAGCCATTTTAGTGGATGAGAAGTAGTACTTTTGATTTTCATTTCACTGTACCTAATGATGTTGAGCAACTTTTCATGGACTTGTTGATCATTTGTGCATCTTCTTTGAATAATGTACATTCAAATTCTTTGCCCATTTTTAACTGGATAATTGGCCTTTTGGTGTTGATTTGTAAGTAATTTTTAATATATTCTGGATACAAGACCTTTATCAAATGTATAATTTGCCAATATTTTCTCCCCATTTCCTGAATTGTCTTTTCAATTTCTTGATAATATTGTTATTGCACAAAAGTATTAAATATTGATGAAGTCCAATTATATAGCTTTCTTTCATTGCTCATGTTTGGTTGTCATATTTGAGAACCCATTGCCTAACCCTAAGTGCTCCCATCTCCTCCTTGCATTGTCCAGCAGTTTCACTACTTCTTCCCTGGTGGGTAAAATGGCATTACTGAAGTCATAAAGGACCTTCTATCTGTGTCCACTCTCCACCATCTCTGTCTATAATAGGTCAGAGTGGCTAGAGAAAAAGACAAATGGAGCATGGCAGCTGGCTATAAACTATTGGTCCTTGAATGAGAAGTAGCCCTTTGGCACCTGCAGTCTTAGATCTGTGCTGTTTGCATATTGGTTCCAGAATATTAGTCATCCTGGTATCCTCCTGACAACCCTCTACTGGGTGACTCGAAAAGCAGATATTTTCCACTGGGAAATAGAGAGGGACTGGCCTTACAACAGTAAAATTGGCTCTTTCAGCTGACCTGCTTTAGGACTTTTAAATCCTTCATCTCTATTGAGCTAGGTTTCTTCCACCCAGACCCACACTGACATGTCCTTGTGGGAGACAGAGGGAGCAACAGGAATTCATAGACTTGGGTTCTTGGGCCATGATGCTCCCAGATGTAGCCCAGCCTGACTTCCCATTTCATAGTCAACTTATAACATGTCATTTGGCTTCGGTAGAATTAGAAAGAATTACTGAGATCTCTGAGGTACTTCTGAAGCCAGAAATCCCCATCATGTTCTGGGTCCTAGGTAATAAGAACACTCACCCAGGCAGTGCCCCCAAAAAAGAATATCATCACATGGAAGTGGTATATTTAGGATCATGCTTACTTGGGCCCCAAGGGTGCTACATGCTTCTAAGAGAGGGTGGTGGAAGCCCTTTTGGTAATTATCCAATTACATGACCAGATGAGGGTTATTCCCACTCTGCATTGGAATCTTGTGGTCCCCAAGTCAAGGATGGCCAACCAGATGTTCAGCACTTATTCACTGATGAATCAGTCAAGCTGAAGCCACCCAGTGTCCATTTGGCAGCAGATGTTCTTTTCCTTACCTCTGGCACCAGATAAAGTATCCAATAGGCTGAAATGTGAGTGGTCCTCTTAGCCCTGGAATACTTAGATCCACTCAGCCATTGTGCCTGTTACTGAATCACAGCCATTGTCAGTGGCTTAGCAATCTGGTCACATTTGTGGAGGGAAGGTGATTGGAAAGTCAAAGGTTCCTCCAAGTGGGGAAGGGACTTTTGGAAACAATTGGCCATGTGGAAGTGCACCGTCTATGTTACCCATGTTGATGCACTTGGAAAGGGCCTGAATAAGACAGACACCATTGGAATGATTTAGCCAATAAAGGAGGCACTGAGGTGCTTTTCACCCCCAATGAGGCTGTTGATCCTCCTTGGAGAGAAGCAGAGGTGATTCCCACATGTAGGATGAGGACAATGAACTTAACTTCTATGACACCCATGAAATAGCTGAACTTCCCATGGCTGCTGCTTCTGCTGAGTGGATCTACCACTTAATTTGACATGGAAATTCCACCACCACCAAATTATGAGCCCAAGAATATGGAGTAGCGCTCTCTTTAAAAGAGGCCCAATCTGCAATTTATCCATGTGAGAGATGTAAATTACAAGCCAGAGCCTAAAATGGGCATTTAGTATCTCTTCCACACTGGCTTCTCTTGGAAAATAAAGTACAGCAGCCTTCTCTCAAGCTCCAAAGATAAGACCTAGGCCTTACTCATAATAAACACATGTTCATGTTATGGTCTTGCCTTTCCAGTTTGTCATATGGATACTCAGGTCTTCTGGAAACTGAAATTTGTAATTCCTTGTCAGGGAAACCCATCCTCATCATGTTTCCTTGTACAGGGAGGAGAGGTGTTTGGTTGAGGAACCCAGCTTTGCCGCATGTTTATACTAAAATACATCATGATGAGTATTGTCCCTGAAAGGGGAACCAAGGATACCCCACCTGGGATTCTCCTTTTCAGTCACTGTAAGGAAGTCATCCCACTTTTTACCCCATTACACACTCAACATGGTTCCTAGGTTAGTGGGAGCTAAGTGTTGTCAGTTGGATTGGTGGGATGATGCAAGAGGGATTAGAAGTGCTTAACACAGATATAGTGACAATCCAGTGGACTGGACCAATGGGTCCTGACACACACATTCTGGATATTAGTGGGCAATGCCTATCCCTGGTTGATCCACCAGTCCCCTTGGGAACAATCATGGGATAAAATCTGAAGAATTTTAACAACTCTCATCTATCAGGAAGGGGTAGAAATTGCTTAGAAGTTATGAAGAACAACTGAGATCAATGGGAAAAGGTTGAAGCAGATCAGACTGTATGGCCTCAGAAGGAAGAATTAAGTTACTGCAAATTGATTGAGAAAGATGTCTCCCTTAGAAGATATCACACAATGACACTACCAGGACTAATTACTGCTTCCCTCACTTATTTTGTACAGATTTATCTTCGTGGCAATTTGAAAAGAAAACACCTTTGTCCAACTTAACCAACCAACCATAGCAGCAGGGATTCTTACTGACAGCTAGATTAGTCATTATACACTGACAAAAACTCCCTGTATAATGAAACTGGCAATGGCTCAGTCATCTTCTGCGAGCATCTCCAAGATGACCAATGACTTCCTAGGGACTGTATTCCTCCAGGATTTATCTTCCATTGTGGAGGAAATAAAACCTCCATTAGTTGGGTCACTCATTGCATAGTTCATTGGACAGTGATGGGAAAATGCAACCTCAGGATTCTTACTGTACCCTTGAAAATGCACAAGCAATCTGAGACTCTCATTGGACTACTTCTTTTATTTATTATACCGAACAAAACATGATTTGCCTGGGAGAGGGTTTGCCTCTTGATTCTTGACTTACTCTTTTAGCAGATGATTACTACAATGGATGGGATTAAGCACCACTTAACACATGATACACAGTAAGCCACCTTGACTGACATTGCAGAATTCATAGCTTGGGTCCTTCAGGCTCATCAAAAGTCATTAGAATCTCTAGCCAAAGTAGTACTTGATAATCATATTGCATTAGACTTCCTTCTAGCCAAAAAAAAAAAAAAAATGCCATTTCTAACACCTCTTGTTATACATGGGTTAATAATACGTCAGCAGAGGTGAAACAGGTGACTAAAATCCAATTGCAAGCTTATGGACTACCAAGTGTATAAACATATTCTTTGTGGGTCTTTTTCAGCTGGTTCCAGGTGGTAGGGGTGATATAGAAGAAATCATTGCTCCAGATAGGCCTGATCTGTCTGCTTAGAATAATGATGTGCACAGGTGAAGACCATCTAATGTGCTGCAGGCACAAGTGATCACAAATCCTTACTGTCAATATTGTTGAAAGCTATGGGCTCATAGACCCTACCCATCTCTTCTTTTTTGTCTGAGGTAGAAGGTAGGCTTATGGTATGGAAGCTAATGCAGAGAAGTAAGCTAGGCCTGGTTGAGAGGTAAAGACGTGGATTGATGGGGCAGTCAGAGACACAACTACTGGCCATCTCCCAGCCCTTGCCTTCCCCCTTCTTTTTCTATTATGTGCAGAAATCTCAATGTTTCCAATCAACAGACCTATGGAGACATTAGGTGTAAAGGAATGGCCTGACCAAATCTTAAAGCTGGAAACCAGAAGGAGCAGTCCAGTTGCTTGTAAAGGCAAGAACTCTGCACAAAGGTTAATTGGTACATGTGTTATTTTTCTCCTTGATGGCAGAGCTACTTACCCCTGGGTTGTAAAATCCACACACCAACTGAGCAGTTGGTCTACCTGGAGAACCAACCAAGATCGGATGTCTTTGATTATTGAATTTTTCCAGAATAGTTTTAATGAGTTAATGATATACCAAAGTAATATCCCTTTATGATTATACATATGATTGCTATTTTCGCATCTTGTGATTATTTTGAGATTTTTATTCCAAACAGATATTTTCCATTGTTAATATTTTTATATTTGCATAGTCAGGTCATTCAATATTTTTTTCATAACTTGCTTAAAAACACTTTCCTGGCTTCACAGTTACCCAATTATTCTTCCACATTTTTAGTATTTAATTTTTAAGCAATTATTTTGTTTTATATTTCATATTTAGATTTTTTGATTGATTTGGAAATTTATTTTGAGGAAGCAATTAAATAGAGGAGAATTTTAATTGTTTATCGCAATAGCTGGGGATTTTTAATAGTTGTTCTTTATTATTATTAACTTTACACCATTTCTGAAATAACAACTTTAATTTATTTTAAAGCACCATGTGTTTGATTCGATTTCTGTATTCTAGTCTGTTTCATTGATCTCTTTATTCATGTGTTACTATTCATGTGATATAAATATTTGATCTATAATACCATTTGATATCCGATAATCCTAATATTCTTTTATTATTATTCTGTCTTAGAATTAGGCCAACTCCTAACTATATATGTTACACATTTAATTTAAAATAAGTTAGTCTAGGATAAAACAAACATCACTTAATTTTTTCAGTGAAATTGTTTTAGGAAGATTAATTTAGGGAGAGTTCGTATTTTTAGAGAATTGAGAATTCCTATTCATGAACATAATAAGTCTTTTCAGCACGTAGTGAAGTTTTCTTTTATAGTCTTAGCAGTGCTTTACATTTTCTTCATATAGATTTAGTATTTTTCTTTATTTACTGTTTTGGATTTTATTGTTGCTCTTGCTTTTGTAAATGGCATCTGGCTTTCTACTTTATTTTCCAAAGGTGTGTTGCTGGAAGGTAGGGAATCTATGAGCTTAAAACTTTAAAAATAAGATAGCAATTACACTATAAAAAATTCATCTCTTTAATTGTACAATTATGTGTAGTTTTCAAAAACATAATTTATATAACCATCATCACAATCCTGATACAGATAGATTCATCCCCTGAAAATATTCCCCAACCCTTTTTAATCAACCCCTCCCCTTACTTCCAGGTCCATGCAAAGCCTTATTATTCTCTATCCTTATATTTTTGCCTTTTTCAAAATGTCATTTAAATTGAATTTATCACTCCTTTAAGACTGGCTACTTTCACTTTGCATAATATATTTGAAACTTGTCTGTGTAGTTTTTATGAGTAGTTCATTTCTTTTGACTGCTGACCAGTGCTCCAGTTTATGGATGTCTGAGAGTTTGCTTATCCTTTTTCCAATTGAGAGAAATATCTTTTTTTTCTGAAAGAAATTTTGTAGGCGAAGTATCTTTAAAAAAAAAAAGAAAGCATGAAGTAAAGAAGTTTTTCTGGAAAAAAACCTGAAAGAACTATAAGCAGAAGGCTAGAAATACAAGATATAATTAAAGATGTCCCTCAAGTAGAAGTAAAGTAAATAATAGGTGAAAATATGGGTCTACACAAAGCAATGAAGATGAAAAAAAGAATAACTACACATGTAAATATAAAAGGTTGTGCAATAGGTTACTTATACCTATTAATAACATTTTCATTGTTAAAACTAAAATACACAACATCTATAATCTGGCAGACTTTGACAATTTAGTGATAATCAGGAGGATTTGAGGACACAGGTTTTCCAGCACTTCTCAAACGCTGAATAAGGGATTTAAAAGGGATGGATATAATATTTTTTTTTAAAAAATGAGTGTATAGGAATCTGTATAGCATACATATTTGGAGGAATATAACAAGCTTGTTTTATAGTGTAAAAAAGGAGAATCTTGCAGACATAGAATTAGTGACTATGCCTATATACAGAAGTCATTGAGAAAATCTCTCTCAGCCTTGCTTCCCTGCAAAAGACAGCTAGAGGATGAAGAAGAGGAGCTCTATAGGGAGGAGGGCTTCACTTCCGTTGTCTCTCTCTCATCTTCTGATGTGGTGTTGGATGTAAATTTTCCAGGAATTAAATGGGTTGGTGAAATTTAATTTACACTTTGAGATGAAGTTTTTCCTGTACTAAAGGAGATGATGAGGGATAGGGATGGCACCTTCCCAAACCACAGAGTGATCCACCATTGAGGGATTTCTTTCAGGCAAAAGTGAGAGCAGTTGGGAATCCAGTGAAACACATATTCATTTCTGTAGGGCATGGCTTCCATCAATCTGACTGCTTGGTTAGTGTTCTACCTCTGAAAGAGGATTTCAGCAGAGACAAGAAAGGACTAGTGTGATCCCCTGTGTGAATTTCCTGGAATGACACAAATCAATTCTACCATATTGACTGCTGATTCCATATAGACAAGATGGTAACTGCACTTTATTATTCGCTGCTAAATGATTTTTTTCTCCTAATGCCAATATCTTCTGTATGTCTACCAGGATGCATAAATAGCTTTGGTATACATTATCATGGGAGCTAGAGCTAATATTTGGATTTGAGCCTTAGACAATAGGAAGTTGTATCTAAGGTACTACTACAAAACTAGCTAGTACAAAAGAGAGAGCTTAAAATATATGAGTAATCGAGGCAGAAAATCTGCATATTCAAATGTGAGTAGAAAATTGTAGACCAATTGAACACAACTTGAGAAGTAGTAACTTACAGTGCATTCCAAAGAGAAAGAGTCCAAATAAAAGAAGCAGATTCAGATTAAGACCAAGGCAGATGCCCTGCAAATCTAAGTGATGTCCTGCCTATCTTTGAAAGAACTGTATTAATCCAGATTACTCCACAGTTGTGCCTGATCTTCATGCCTATACATATTTCATGCTTATTAAATCACTAGCATTAGTAAAAATTCAATCCAAGTGTGAGATCACTTTTTCTCAGTGTCCTTTCCCTTTGCTAATCACCAAATATCTATATGCTCCAAACATATATTCAGCCCGTTGTGATTCTTGCTTTAAAGTGGCAGAGAATTTGGCAGAATTGACTTCTGATGTTAGATGGACTTCAAGGACAAAACTTTGGAAGCTAAGGTCTGTACTTAAGCCACGTTCTTGGGCCAAGAGAGAGACTCCAACTATGTGTGCTGAAAGGGTGAGTTTGCCCCTGCATTTGATGAGGGTGGGCCATGTGCCCCTTTGTTCAGGGACAGTGCTGTAGCTTCAGATTTTAGAGAGGGTGGAGGACATTCCCTGTGGGTAGGGGAGAGTTGGGTTGTCACCGTACTGTTCTGAGGGGGTTGGGATTGTTACCCAGAGATTGGATAGTGTGGCCATTTGCCCAGTGTTCTCAGAGAGTGAGGCCTAGAGTTCTGTGGCAACCTAGATACTTCATGATGGTGGAGCCAAAAGCATGGTAACTTGGGCAAACCCTTGGTTGGGGTGGGATTCCCACTCCATGAGACCCTGAGAAGAAAAATCATTCTATAGATGATTCTCAAACTTTAAATCTCATAGAGTATGCCCTTCAGGTTTTCAGATCTGTTTGGGACTCTTGACCCTGTTTTCCTTCTAATTTCTCCCTATGCTATTAAGAACATTTATTCTATGACTGTCACTCCTTTGTATAGTGAAGTAGATAACTTTTTTAGTAAATTTCACAGCTCAACAACAGCTGGAGGGGAATTCTGCCCCAAGAAAAACTGTAAGCTTATGATTTATTTTGATGAGATTTTGCACTTAGTATTGTTGCTGAAATGATTTAAGTATTTTAAAATATTGTGATGAAATGAATATATTTTGCATATGGAAGAACATGTGTTTTAGGGGTCCAGGGGGTGACATGTGGTGGTTTGAGTCTTTTGTGGACCTCAGAAAATTATGTTCTTAAAGTTAATCCATTCTTGGGAGTATGGACTCATTATAAGTAGGCTCTTTGGGCAATGTCTCATTGATCAATAATCTGTACATGTACAGAAGTTTCTAATTAGAAAGGAGTTTAGTCATCTTTTAATTAAATATTGATATTTTATTATAAGTGAATCATTCAATATTCCACACAA
>JAQZBX010071946.1:0-16306 GCA_029593785.1 Cabassous unicinctus | reverse complement strand
GATCCATCTTGAGTTGATTTTTGTGTAAGATATGAGGTGTTGTTCCTCTCTCATTCTTTTGGATATGGAAACCCAGTTCTCCAAACAACATTTGTTGAAGATGGCATTCTTTCCCAGTTGAGGGGGCTTGGTGGCCTTGTCGAATATCAGATGACTGTATATGTGAGGACCTATATCAGAACTCTCAATTTGGTTCCATTGGTCAGTTTGTCTATCCTTGTGCCAATACCATGCAGTTTTGACCACTATAGCTTTGTAGTACATTTTCAAGTCAGGTAATGTGATTTCTCCAATTTCATTTTTCTTTTTCATTATGTCTAGTCTATTTAGGGCCTCTCACCTTTCTAAATAAATTTCATAGTTTTTCTAATGTAGTAAAAAATGTTGTGTTGATATTTTGGGGTATTACATTAAATCTCTAAGTTAGTTTGGGTAGGATTGACATCTTTGTGATGTTTAGTCTTCCTATTCATGAACAGGGAATATTCTTCCATTTCTTTAAGTCTTCTTTGATTTCTTTAACAGTGTTTTGTAGGTTTCTATGTATAAGTCATTTACATCTTTAGTAATATCCCACTGTATTTGGATGTAGTGTTCTGCACATATCATTAGGTCTGGATCCTCTAATATATTATTCAAGAGCTTTGCTTTTTAATTGATTCTGTGCTCCATGAAGATGTTCTGTCTAATGGTGATAATGGTGTATTAAAGTTCCCCACTATAATTGCAGAACCATCTATTTTTCCACTTAGTTTTTCCAGTGTTTGTCTCATGTATTCTGAGGTGCCTTGGTTAGGTACATGAATTTTTATGATTGGTATTTATTCTTAAAGATTATCCCTTTTACTAATATATAGTGTCCATCTTTGACTCTTACAATAGTTTTGCAACTATTTTGTCCAATATTGGTATAGCTACTCCCAACATTTTTTGGTTAATTTTTGCTTGTAAGATTGTTTTCCAGCCATTCACTTTCAGTCTCCTTGAATCCCTGTGTCTAAGTTGGGTTTCTTGTAAACAGCATATACATGGGTTATATTTCATTATCTATTCTGCCAATCTGTCCCTCTTGACTGATGAGTTTAATCGATTAACATTCAGTGTTACTACTCTCAAGGAATTACTTACATTAACCATATTTTCTTTGGCTTTATGTATGTCATATGTGATTTTTATTTCACTTTTGGTCTTTTTAGTTGTTCTTACACTCTTCTCCAACTCTATCTCCTGTTTTTTCCTTTTAACATGCAGAACTCCCTTCAGTTTTTCTTAAAGGGCAGGATTCTTATTGGTATACTTTCTTAATCTCTGTTTCTCTTTGAATATTTTGAAGTCTCCATCCTTTTTGAATGCCAGCTTTTCTGGATAAAGAATTCTTGGATGGAAATTTTTTCATTTTAGTACCTTAACTGTGTCATACCTCTGCCTTCTTACCTCCATGGTTTCAGATGAAAAATCAGCACTTAACCTTATTGAGCTTCCCTTGTATGTGATGGTTCTCTTTTCTCTTGCTGCTTTCAGTATTTTCTCTTTGTCTCAAGCATTGGAAAGTTTGACAAATATATGTTTTGGAGTAGGCCTGTTAGGATTTTCACTCTTTGCTATGCTGTGCTTCCTGGATATGTACATCCATCTCCCTCAATAGGGTTGGGAAGTTTCAAACTTTATTCCCTCCTACACTTCTTCTGTCCCCTTTCCCTTCTCTTCTCTCACTGGGATTCCTATAATGCATATGTTAGTGTATTTTATGTTGTCATTCAAATCCCTAAGTTCCTGCTGGATTTTTTTTTTTTATCGTTTTATCTATCTGTTCTACTATCTAATTTCATGTATACTGTCTTCCACATTGATAATACTTTCCTCTGCCTGTTCACATCTGCTGTGATATGCTTCCAGTGTCTTTTTGATTTCTTGGATTGTGCCATTCATCACCATCATGTCCATTATCTTTTTATGTATGTTTCCAATTCCCTCACTATGTTCTCCCAGTGTCTTCTTAATTTTCTTAATCTATTCCTTCATTTCGTTAAGTTAGTCCATGAAATTTGTTTGGATAGCTTTGATTAATTTTTCAATGTTCTGCATCTCTTCCTGGTTTTTGTTTTGTTCCTTGGACTGGGCCATGTCTTCCTGTTTTTTGGCATGGTTTGTAATTTTTTGTTGCTCTCTGATCATCTTTTCATTTTGGTAGGTTTATTCAGTTTATTAGCTTCTCTCTCTACCCTAGGTTTTATTTAGTGGCTGTTTTGTGTGTGTGCTAAGTTTTCTTTTTGACACTTTGTTCTTCTTTTTCTATCTCCTTGCTGTTTTCTACGTTCCCTTGGAGTTAAAAGATTTGGATCAAAGAAAGCAAGAGAGGTAAGAAAAGAAAAAGGCTAATAGTAATAATAATATAAAAGTTAGAAGGTGTACCATATAAGACCTAGGAAAATGACTATTTTACTCATGTAAGCAGTGTAGTGTAATAAGAATAAAAATAAGGAGTACCTACAATGAAATGGGAAACTGAATAGAGAAAAATATATGGAATGATTTAAAAGGCCAGAATGATGAGGAGAGAGGGAAAGAGAAAAGAAAGCAAAAAAAAGAAAAAATTTTAATAGAAAGAATACGGAATAGATGAAATAGATAAAAACTGGAAAAATTGTGACTAAATGAAGAGAGGTGAAATGTAAGAACAACAACAGAAAGCAGAAGATAGAAAAATGAAGGAAGGGAAAGAGATAACATTGGTAGACAAAATCAGTATACACAGGAAATGGGAACTCTAGGAAGAGGAAACAAAGCAAAGAAGAAACAAGCCAGCAGCACCTAATTAAAGAAAAAAATAGAAGAGAGGGAGAAAGAGGAAAAAACAACAAGAAAACAAAAGTAACAAACACACAAGCAAGCAGTCAAACAAAAACTAAGGAAGAACAGCCTTCCCTCATAGGCCCCTCTGGAGCTTCTCAGGCTGCCGGTGTTCATTAGTTAAGCCACAGCCTTCCCTCTGCAGGTTTTTAAGCAGGTTTTAGCTAGTAAACTAAGTTAAATTTTTAAGGAAAGTAACCTTTTTATAGGAAAAACAAGAGACCCAAGAGAAGTTAATACAAAAATAATATCTATGTTTTCCCTGTCCTATAGTATCAGCTGGATGTTTGATATCCCAATGCATCACTACTCTAAGCGGAGCTGGAAATTGAACTAAGGACCTCATATATTCAATGGGACAATTCCTCCACTGAGGTAAACTTTCTTGTTGTGCCAGTTACCTCTTCAGAAAGCAACACAGCCACTTTCCCTTCGGCAGGTTTGACTCTTTGTAATTGGATAAATTCCTGCTGATTAGGAGTCTGTTCCAGCCCTGTTTCTATTCTTATTGCTTTCTATCCCAGGGTAGCAGGATGCAATAGCCTGTGTGAAGGGATTCCTCATCACCTATCCTGGTCAGGTTTAGTTCCCTTTTGAAATTCAAATGGGACCCTGGTGACTGAACTCCCAACCTTCTTCAGGACCACTCTCTTCATCCAGGGGAGCCTAAATAGGCTCTTGGAAGATTTTTAAGCACTTCCTACTGCCTGCCTCCTTTAAGGGAGTTGAAATTTTGATAGTTTTCAGCACAGAACTAGTGAATTGCCTGACGCCATCCTCTTCCAGACCAAATTTCTCTATCCCAGGGTGGTTAGGTAAATCAGGCTGCCTCAGTATATTCGCCTCTCCCTTCTTTCTGGTGCCACCTCAAGCCAGCTGGTATGTTCTTCAAAACTCAAATGGGGTCCAGGCAACCAAACCCACAGAAAGGAAACCCCTTTCCACCCTTTGCCAGAACCCTTCCACTCTTGGAGAGTGCTCCTTCCCACTGGGTGGGCTGTGGGAGTTGAGGCTTGGTGCTCACAGCGACTTTGCCTTAAAAGTGGGGCTTAGCTATCCCACAGTTTCCAGCCTAAGGGTTTTACACTGAGCAATTTATCTGTTTGTCCAGCTCCCTCCTGATCAATGCCCTGAAGCCTCTTGCTCTGTGGTTTCCCAAAACAGCTCACTCCGGCAGGGTCTTGCCCCCACTCAGCCATATTTTTGTAAGAGAGATGGTGAGTCCACACTTCGACTGATGCCATCTTGCCTGTATCTCTCCAAAATGAATTTCTTTGTTTTATTCCCCAACTTCAACCCATATCATATGAAAAGTATTAGTTTCATGTCATAATATTTAAGGATATCAAGTTTAAGAATGAATATTACCCAAGGACTTACACCCTATTCTGTAGGGAATTAATGCATTTCCTGTTGTACACAGGAGAGGTGAACATTGTTAGGTGGAAATATATATATTTATGCATGTCTGTTATTGTTTTTACTTAGAGTCTAAGTATGGTTTAAGGTAATCTGTAAGGTTGCCAAGTTGACAAAGGGTAGACTGTGATGTTTAGGCTGTGTCAACTCAGCCAGGTAATTATGCCCAGTTGCTTGTTCAAGCAAGCATTGGGCTAATTGTAATACAATGACATTTATGGACTTTAGTCATCAGTAAGTTTACTGCATAGGTAGCTGGTTACATCTACATCAATCAGGGAGATTGCTGTGAGCAATGAGTGATGCTTTATCCAATCAGTTGAATGCCTTAAAAGGGGGAGTGATTTCAGCATTCAGAGAGAATTTCCCAGCTCATCTTTGGACAGCTAATGTCTCCCGGAAACTCATCAAGGACCTCCATTGTACTTTCATTGGAGCCCCTGGTTTGCAGCATGCCTGTGGAAAGTAGACTTGTGCATCCTCATGGTCATATGAGAGATGCATATACAATCTTATATTATTAACAGATATCTCCTGTTGATTCTGTTTCCCTAGAGAACCCTGACTAATACACTGCCCATATTTAGGAACTTGTAAATCAAATTTGGAGTTTGCCTGTTACAAATTTAATAATTGTGAAAGGTAAACTAAAAATAATCCTTTAAGTTTCAATTCTATCTTCAATTGGATTTAATGTATAGAAGAAACATCATGAAATTAATTCAACTTCTAGAAAAGTGGGAAAATTAGAAACATTACTGTTACTAATAAAAAGTTTTAATTGCTTAGCTAATACACGAAAGTGCCCCGTTTGTTTTCAAGTGAAATTTACTAAAAGCTATAACTAAGAGTTAAGGCAAGATCATTGTATAGATACGTTTACTTATCATATACCAATACCAAATAAATTCACCTTAGTATGACTTTTTAAATATATATTTATAGAGTATTTATTTATTGCTATTTCTTTGTTTTTATTTGCAATTATTGTAAAAGCAATCTTATGTATCCAATATTAGCCATATTCGTATTTTACCTGAGGCTTCATTATGTTATACAGTCCAATGTTACATTTTCAAGCTTTCCTTCTAGTATTATACATGACCTTAGCCTTTCTCTTTCAACCACTGTCATACCCATACAATAGCTCTGTTAGTTACAAGCACTATGATATGTTTTGACCATTTCTATTAATTTCCAAAAATTGACAGAAAAACCTTTTCCAATTCTGTACAGATTAACCTTTAGCTTTCCAATTGCTATCCTCGTTCTATTTTCTGGTGACTTATAGTCTAATTATTAACTCCAAGAATTTACACAATATATTTAGTTCATAATAACTCAGCTATACAGTATTTATCCTTTGGGTCCAGCTTGCTTCACTCAACCTAATGGCCTCCTTGTATTCTGATTTATTGGATGTTTCCAACCTCATTTTTCATGTGGGCTCATGGAAATTTAATTTTTTTAGGTAATCTGGCATTTTAAATTTGTTAGTGTTGTGGTGGCTTGAAGTTGTATATATCCCAGAAAAACATGTTCTCAACTCTAAACCTTTCCTGTGGGTGTAAATGTAATGTGGTAGGAGTGAGGGGCATGGGCATCTAAGCCACTTCCTCATGTGACTTACTTGAACCTTCAGGATGTGTTCAAGCCCTATCTCAAATATTCCACTTCCATTTTTTGGTGGAGTGCTGTTGTTCACATCCAATTTTATGGCTGTTTGGTCAGACAACATCCATTTCATGATGGGCAACTGAAGTCTCATGGTAACTTGGTGACCCATTGTTAAGCATTTGGTCCTTACTATTGCCCACTATGAGACTAAAGCTCTTCAACTTGTTGTTGTTGCTTTTAGAGAAATTTTGAGTATATTTAAACCAGACTATGCTGTCAAATGTGGTTTTTCCATTTGAGATATATAAATTACTCTTGTATAAATGACTAGAGATTGAGATCCTGAAAATTTTTTATTGTATATCAACTTTACACTGGAAACAGTAAATTTCATTGAAAGAAAACATATTCTCATTCTTAATATCACTCCAAGTCAACAAATATTAGAACAAAATAAGCAAAGCATAATAAATAAGGCTTAAATAAATATACTTTCATTCATTTATCCAAAGCCTTAATTATAAACTAAATAAAAATTTACCATGTCATCTCAAAATATTTTGCATATATTCTGAATCAACCCAATCCTTTTCAGTGACTGAACAGTAGATAGGAAATAATGGGAAAAAAATCTCTGTTTTCTCAAACATTTCAAAAGGCATCTCCTCAGGATGGATCTGATTATGAGTGCACATGGTAGAAGAAAATAATATTTGGGAGGTCTTTCACAAGGTTTCAGGAAGAGCAATTCACTTCATAATAAAAGCTGAGGACTTACTATATCAATGTGAGGTTATATGAAGCCATCAAGTCCTGAGGTCATGATCTCTAATTATAGTGAATTAAAATCAAATTACACATCAACTAATAATATCAACATAAGTTTATCAAGGAATATTTAATATGGACCAGTTTGAACACAGTAGTAGGCATATAGCTGATGCACTTTGTAAAATGTTGCATTGGAGGGCTGAATAATGCTTTATTTGGAAATATTTTGTATATGTAAACAGAATTAAGTAATACATATTTTATTGCCTAGTTTTTCACTACAGAGATATAGACTAACATCCACCTTCTTTTCAGTTTCACACAATGCTAAAAATGCACTTTAGTTATGAACTAATTTCTCTAAAACATTTTTTTCATTGCATCCACTGCCAAGAAATTGATCAATATTTTGAGGGTGATAACTGAAGAATAGCAGGCATTCAAAATGATAACACACTCAGAAAATAGCACATGGGGTTGTGGAGCTGGAATCCCCAATGACCAATACTGGCAGTCCCAAATTTCCTGTAACAATAAAAAGATAGATTGCTATAAATTATACAAATTATAAACCATGGAAACTTTCAGCTCTACATTATCTGTGAAGCCCTTCAATACAAAAGTCCTTATTTTAGCCACATTCTTCAGTGCAATACTCAATGGCTCCAAACTAATGGCAATCCAGACTTCCCAGTATATATTTACAGGTGCTCCAAGCAATATGCATAAAAATAGACTCTGAAGAATGATATCATATTGATTTCTTTGAATGGCTTAATGATATTCTAGACAGTGATGAGATAGGAAATGGTAGTGAAGTTGGGCCCAAGTGGATCCACTTCCTGCATAAATTAAATGAATAAATGTTCATTCCCTCTTGGCTACTTAATTCATGTAAAACATGCAAAATATGAAGCAAAACAAAACAAAACCCCTGTCAATTTGCGTGTTTTATTTTCCAGTCAATTTAATGTTAAACTCCTACCACCTGCTTTCATAATATTTCATATTAAAATTCACAAAAATGAATGAATATTGTGGTGTTTATATCCAGAATTTTAATAATAGAAAGTACAACCAGAGAATTAATCTCAGATTTGCTATAATGCCCATGAAATGCTTTTGTTTAATAGTCATAATTATAAAGTGGGAACAATCACATTTCAATCAAAAAATTTTACTAAATATAAATGAGAATAAATGTGTAAATTATTTGATTTCAAATATTTACAGATGACTTAAATATGGGTTAAGTTATATTTATAGTTCCACTTGTCAAATAGAGCTTTCTCTTCACACCAATATATATGGTGCTCTTTTCTGGCAATGATCCATTTCAATAGTCCTTTGGGAGCAGTGATGAACAGAGCAGCAGAAGGTACGCTCTAGTAGATGCATCTTGTGTGCTGTCATAAACAGGGTTGATGTACAAGTGCTTGGAAGGGGTGGGGCTGTCACTCCATCAAGCCCTGAGAAGACATTGATCGATAGATGAATCTTTGACCTTGAAATCTAATGGAGTTTGCCCTTCTGGGTTTCAGAATTTTGGGGACCATGTCTCCTGTTTTCCTTCCAATCTTCCCCTACTGGAATGGGAATATTTATCCTCACCTGTGCTTCAATTTTAAATTGGAAACAGATCACTTGTTCTCTAGGTTTCACAAGTCCACAGATAGAGGGAGGATTATGCCTCAGGACAGACCACATCAATAGTATAATTTGATGACACTTAGTATTTAGCATTGTTTCTGAAATGACTTAAGTCTTTGGGGATGCTGTCATAGAATGAATGCATTTTGCATGTAGAAAACACATGTCTTTTTAGGGTCCAAAAAGTGGAGTGTGGTGGTTTGAAGCTCTATGTATCCATAAATTAAAACACATTTTCTTAAACTTTATCTATTCCTATGTGTATGAACTCATTGTAAGTAGGGCTTTTATTTTTAACAACTCAATTTTATAGATACTTAATAATAAAGCATAAACCATTCAAAGTGTACAATCAATGGTATTGGGTGTAATCACATATTTGTGCATACATCACTTCAATTATTCCTAGAGCATTTTCATTATTTCAATAGTAATAAACAAAAAACAACAAACAAAACTCATCACCTCTCAATCTTACTATTTTTTCCCTGCTGTTCTTTTTCCTTCTCTCTAGTAAATTTGTACATAATAAAAAAGCAAAAGAATTACATGTGATATTGCTATAACTGGGTGGATTTAGTCTAGATTCACTATTGTGATGATAATTCTAAACTGAGTTTGACTTTGCAGGTGGGTATTTCAAAACTGGCTTCACCTTTGTGGTGGTAACTATTCCTCCTTGTTTGAATCCATGGAAATTTCTGCTCCACATGGCTTGAGAAAAGGCAAATTTGAAACACCCCTGTTTCCCATCCTTCCACTGATTTTAATAACCCTGTTTTCTCTCATGATTATCTAGGAGTAAACTCCAATTACCTACTCCAAGCAAGAGCCCATAAGGACCCAACAACCTTTCAGGAAAACAGTGCTTGGTGAAATCTTTGGCCCTCATTTGTACATCCACTCTTCCAGGCTAGCCCCTGCCAGAGTCCTGATATCTCCAAGAATTTGAGAGTGTGGCCTCTCCTACCTTGAGTGCAGGAGACCCTAAAAAGCAGCTAGTCATGGGAGAAACCAGTATCCCCCAAGAATTCGATAATCGCAGTGAGTCTATACTGCAATTTTTTTTGTTCAGCTGAGGTCTAAGTCAAAATGGGAGATAAGGAAAGCTCTAAAAGAAAAAAGAAATATTGTAGATTGTATTTTAAAATACTGGGAACAATTTGGTTTTAAGCCAAAAGCTAAGAAGAACAAAATTCTTGTGAAAATCTGCTAGTTCACCGTACAGGTTAAAATAATCAAAAATAGCCTTCAAAGAAATATTTTAAATATAATGCTAATGGACAGTTAACCTTATCTTGTAAGAGAATGAAAACTATGTTTAACAATAGTAAGTTGTGTGTTTCTGTGCATATTTTCGTACCTCAGAATGCTAATATCAATATAACAAATGAAAATACTTAAAGGAGTTCTAGTCAAATCGCTAAAAGTAAAATAAGTGCTTATATGTAAATGAATGTTCCTGGAGCCTTTTCTATCAAACTCCTCACAATTCTTCCAGCCTCTACCCATTAACAAATTCCAAAACCTTTTCCACATTTTTGGTATTTGCAATAGCAACAACCCACTATTCTGGTACCAACATCTGTTTTAATTTCCTGGGATGAGCAAATCACATATCATGAAATGGGTTGGCTTTAAACAATGGGAAGTTGTTAGCTTACAATTTGAGGCCATGAGAATGTCCAAATCAAGGCATAGTAAAAGTGATGCTTTCTTCCTGAAGACTGCCTGCCAGCCATCCTAGGCTCATCTACCAAATATTCTGAATAAAGGGAAAAATTACTACAAATATATATCTAAATAAGTATCTCTTAAAAAAACTAAAATATTTGCAGCATCTCGGTATCATTTTTATGGCTATTAAGTGTTTCTAATTGTGAAAATAAAGTTTCAATTAAATTTGTACCCTGGTTTATGATTTTCAAATTAACAAAAATAATCTTTTTGTGGAAAAGAAAGAAATGGATATTAAGAGCATGGATGAACTCACTTAGAATTAAAAATATCTGGCCAATAATTCATTCAACATACAAGACAAAACTAGCTGTCAGGTTATTGTTGTGAGTATATGATTATTATCTAGCTCTAACAAAACATGGACCCTAAAATTTGTATAAATACAAGAATTGATTCTGATTGTATACATGACTGCAAACCCAGAGCATAAAATAAAAACAAGAATGAATAGTTTACTTTGAAAGTATTTTCAGTGAGTATTAGTCATGGAATAATTAATAGTTACTAACAATTGTTAGTATTTATATGTTATTGTTTGTATTTACTGGCAATTGTTAACATTTATATGCCATATAAATGCAGTATAAATGCAGCAAAAACGTTGTATAAATGCCTGTATTGCTATAAATTGTATAACAGCATTGCATATACATAACAACTCTAAGAGGTGGTTCTAGTATTACCTATAATCACAGTTGATGAAACAGGTACATAAACTCTAAGAAATGTGCAGAGGCCTACCTAGCTCTAAAAATTGATATCAGGAATCAAACCTAAACAACCTATAGAGTCCCTCCTTTTAGCATGTTAGTAAATAGAATGAAAGAATGGACTGAACTTTTTACTTTGCTAACAGCAGGTCTTCCAAAAATGCCATATGAAGAAGTAAAGGTTTGTGTATGATCTATGGCAGAAACAGGAGAGAAAAGGAAAGTTTGTAAAAAAATGTTGGAAAATTCATATCCACTGGATTTAAGAACTCATTCAATACAATGATACATGTAGAATTTGAAGATTTTTTCCCTGAATGAATGTGATGGTTAAGATCATGGGTCAACTTGGCCAGGTTATGGTGTCTAATTTTTTGTCAAGCAAACACTAGCTTGATTGTTACTATGAGAATATTTCATGAATTTAAATCATCAGTAAATTGATTACACCTAAGGCTCATTATATCTACAATCAAATGTTTAAGGCCATAATATGAGAAGTGATGAATTTAGCAGTACAAGAGAGAATTTCTATCTCTACTTCAGCCAGGCAACTTCTGCTGGTAAATTCATTGATCATTTTCATTGGAGTTCCCAGTTTGGAGCCTGCCCTATTGAACTTAGATTTGTCCATCCGCATATTCCTGTGAGTCAATTCTTATGAAAAGCTCATAACATTTATAAGATAGATAGATAGACAGATAGACAGACAGACAGAAATATTTATTTCTGCTCAGTTTCCTTTTCCCTTGAGCACACTGACTAATACAGATTTTAGTACTGTGAGTAGTTCTTGAGAAACAGAATCTTAAGAATGAGATTTTTAATATTGTTCTAAGGATTTTGGAATTGGTTCTCTATATTGATTAGATTCAAAGGTATTAATGACTATCTTTCCAACAACCAACATGGAACTGATAGTCAATGGCATGGGTTGACAATAGAGATATTTAAAATACTGTCATTGGATAAAGCTATTCAAATGTATATGAGGGAAGGCTTTGGATGAGAGTTTTTAATCCAGTTTTAAAAATCTCAACAGACTTTTTTGGAGTTAAAAATTATAATGGTATGGCTGCTTGTTACTAAATATTCTTGATATGGTTTTAAAAGAAAAGGATGAGCTTAAAACTTCCAACTTCCAACTTCCAACTTAAGTGCTGGATGAGGGACATGAAAGTTTCTATGTGTGCCTTGAAATAAAACTTATTTTGTGTAACTACAGACTTGCAATTTCTGAAAACCAGACCCAGAGTCTTATTGTATGAGTGGCTGAATTACAATGTAAGTGAATGCCCAATCTTGCAATGCATATGCTGTAAATTGAGGGCATTCATTGGAAATGAATAGGATGATGAAAATTGGAATGGGAACATGTGGGTTGATAATAATAAAAATGGAGACATTAAAAGCCTAGATTCTGACTGGATACCAGTGAGCCTCTTTGCCTAGCCACTCCTGTCATTGCTTAATGGGCTCATGATCAAAGTGGTCATTGTGGTAAGGATGGAGGTGATGCTTGGTTACAGCAACATGGACTTCAACTCATCATGGCAGACCTGTATATAGCTACTGATGATAGTCCAATCTACAAGAAGTAGAGAATTAGTTTACAATATGGCAGCATTCCCCAAAGTAATCAGCTGGGTAACTGGTGACAAGTTGATTACATTGGCCAACATCCATCATAGAAAGGGCAGTATTTTGTTCTATCTGGAAGAGACATACATTCCAAGTGTGGGTTAGCCTTCTCTGCATGAAATACTTCTGAAAAAACTGCCATCTGTGGACCAACAGGATGCTTAATCCATTGTCATGGTATTCAGCACAGCAATGTTTCTGAACAGTATACTACTTCATAGCAAATGAAGTGTGGTAATGGGCTTATGGAGTTAAATGATCTTATCATGTTCTCCATCACCTTCAAGTAGCTGATATAATGGTGGAATGGCTTTGAAGACTCAGAACACCAACACATTCTCTTGCAGGGCTAAGGAAATATTCTCCAGAAAGCTGTATATTCTATAAATTAATGTCCATTCTATGATGCTGTTTCTTCCATAGCCAGGATTTATGGGTCCAGAATTATGTGGTAGAATAGGAGAGGCACGTTTCATTATTATCCCTAGTGATCCAATAGAAAAATATTTGCTTCCTGTCCCTCAACCCTGGTTGTCTACAGGTCTTAGTTTCAAAAGGAAGACTGCATACACCAGGAGAGACAACAATGATTCCATTAAACTTGAATTTAAGGCTACTACCCAGTCACTTAGGGTTCCTCATGCCTCTGAATCAATAGGCAAAGAAGAGAATTACTGCACTTGCTGGAATGATTGATCCTGACTCTCAAGGAGAAATAGCGCTGCCACTATATAAAATAAGTTAAAAAGAACTTGCCTGGAATACAGGAGGTCACCTAGGGTATCTCTTAGTAATGCCATACCCTGTGATGAAAGTCAAAGAAAACTGCAACAATAGACAATGGGAATAAACATTGTCTATTGCACAAAAATTAGAATGCAACAATATTCAAAGAGGAAAATGAAATTCATTCTTACATGTTTTCTTCCAATTATTTTCTTTTGTTAAGTTAATTCTTATTTTTAAGTATACTTACATAATTACATACATTTATCACATTGTTTTTTCAATAACATTCTGATTTTATTTTCAAATATTTATTATACACTTTTACCTAAGTTGTATTATCTTTTGTAAACCCTGCAATTTCAAGTATTTTGCATTAACTGGTGAAACAATACTAACTTCTTTCCAGGAGTGTGACCCCACTAATGAATGAGTATTTTTGAAGAACCAAGAGGAAACCATGGTGCAGATTCACCATTCAGTTTTGGCAGTCTCATCTAATTCATCTACACAACAGATGTATTTTTGTAATTAGCCAAAATAATGTTTGTATACCTTATTTTATTATTTTTGTGTAATGTCTTTTATTGTTTTTAAAGAAAGATGAGAGAAGAAAGTAATAATCAATGCTGAGGTGACTCCAGAATTACAGGAGAGAATTTGATGGTGTAGATCAAGGTGTTAAAAACATTACAATATATATTTGATGAATTTTTGAAACAGAACTCTCCTCTTCATCAAAAATCCAGTGACACTGAGAAAAGCTTATTTGGAGATCTAAGAACTGCATGCATTTATTTTATATTAAGTGACCTTAAGTCTTAAACCTAAGTAGAGACTGATGGAGATTTTCTATGTAAATCCCACAACAGTAAGCGTTACTCCTTGCAAAATCACCAGGAGTGAATTTTACTTCACAAAATTGAAATCAATTTTTATAGTTATTAATTGTACTTTCAAATAATATAAGTAATAGGTGAAGAAAGGCTAATTCTCAAATGAACTTGATGACCAACTTTTTTTTCTTCTTGCTGAATCTTTATTGGTACTATTTTAGTATGTCATCTCTAATAGTAAAATAATTTTGGCAGAAGGTCAGGAGTAAGAGACAGAAAGGAAACAAGAATTCTTTGTTCTATATTTCAACAAAATTCCAACATTATTTTTTATTTTTAAAATTATTAATACATTTGATTCTGTCAAATTTTGATTTATATGTTTTGAAGCAGTTAATGATTTTTATATATTTTTTAAAAATTAACTTTATTTTTATTTATACTTCTTTTCGTATTTCTGGAACACAGAAGTCTACTTTTCCTAATAGTACTACTTTGCACAGTAGTATTTATATGCTTACATTTACAGATATATTATATTTATGCATCCTTTCTTATTCACCTATTTTTTATATATATCATATAGTTGGGTCTTATATTTTAATGTATTTAAGAACTGTGCTTTTAAATGGGAGTATTTAGTCCTTTTACATTGAAAATCATTATTTATGTGTTATTTTAAATTTATTTCATTTATTTTTGAAATTCTGATTCTTCTCTCTTGCTTATTTTTTGGTTAATAAAATATTAAATAATAAATTTTATTCTTTATTTTTGATTTTGTTACCATACCTCATTCCATTATATTGTTAGTCATTTCTCTAGGGGATAGAATTTACCTAATTAATATTTTTTAATGCACTTAGTATTATTAGGATTGCTTCTAGACAATCAAGATTGCAGCATAAGATACTCCATGGTTATGTTTGCCCACAGAATCTTTGATGACTAGAAAAAACTCTCAAAGCCATCTTTCTCAAAATTCCAGTAAACAGATAAAGGATTGCAGTAACTGAATGAATGATGAATCAAGAAAAAATAACTTGTAATAAACTTGGCCTATTCCCTCACCCCTCTTCGGTTCTAATTATGGGTCTATGGCTCTGTTTTGAAGTGGGGAGAGTAACATTTGTGTGCACACTGGGTTGCATGTATGTCAGTTCCAGTGTATCCAGTGGTAGCTTGAAAGCCAGATCCAGGACACTCATCTCTGTCTCACTCTCCCAGAACTTGTGCTGCAGGCAGAAACAGTTTACATACAGTAAGGGTTGTGTAAGAAACAATGAACAAAGCTACCTTAGATAAAGATTTCCTGTATTTATGACATACAGAAGATTATGCTGAAGGAGGTGAAAGTCTAATTCATAGGGATAAAGGATGAATTCCAAATCCCATTTATAGAAGGATTTCCAAGGCCAGGACACAAGCCCTGGATAAGACAAGAAAAGAAGGAAAAGAACCCACACTTTAGCCCCAAGCTGCTCTGCTTGATAAGAGAGGTAAACCTTAAGGAAGTGCACCAGCCAACACAGAGCTAATTTTTACATAATAAAAGATGTTTTTTGAATTTGTTTCTTTTTCTTATCTCCTCAAACTGATGGTTATATTTGTAATATCATTAGTTGGACAATCTTGAAAAACAGGCAGCTCAGGGATTAAATCTCTGAAAATTTTAAAGCAAAGTAGATTAAAATATTAAAATATACAGTGTTCAATCAAGGCTTACATGACAAAGACACAACTATTTTCACCCATCCAAAGGAAAATAAAACTTCAGAAATCATCAAAGAAGAAGAACATATGTTGGATATACAGAAGAAAGAATCAGAAAATTAGAAGACAAGAAATTTGAAGTGATTCAGGCTGAAGACTAGGAAGAAAAAAGAAGAAAAAACTGAACAAATTCTAAAAGAACTGTGGGATGCCTTAAAAATTACCAATATAGTCATATTAGGAGTCCTAAAAGAAGAAAAAGAGGAAGGGACAGGAGAAATATTCAAAGAAATAAGGCAGTGAGATGAAATATTTTAGTGTTGAAAGAAAATGATTTCAATCAAGAATTTTATATCTGACAATACTCTCTTATAAATGAGGGAGAAATTAAGACTTTGCCAGATAAACAAAAGTTGAAGGAAATCATCACCACTAACCTGCCCTACAAGCAATGTTAAAAGGAATTATTTAGACAAAAAAGAAAGGACACTAGACAGGGATTGAAGCAGTATAAAGTATAAAGAAATAAAGATTTCTGCTATAGGTAACCATATGGGTAATTATAAATCCCAGTATTATTTTATTATATTTTTGCATGTAACACTACTTTTTATTTGTACAGATTCTAAAAAG
>JAQZBX010071945.1:0-15153 GCA_029593785.1 Cabassous unicinctus | reverse complement strand
TTTTGATGAGGTGTCTTTGCAGAACTTTTGTCCATTTTTAATTGGGTTGTTTTTTTCTTATTGTTGAGTTTTAAGTGTTCCTTGACTATTTTGGCTATAAATACTTTATCAGATATATACATTGCATATACTTCTTCCCAGTCTATAGTTTATCTTTTCATTTCCTTAATAGTGTCTTCTGCAGAATACAGTTTTTAAATTTTTTATGAAGTCCAACTACCATTTTTCTTTCAATATATAATGCTTTGGTATTATGCATAAAAAGTCATTGCTAAACCCAATGCAACCTAGATTTCTTCCTATGCCTAATCTTATAAAAATAGAATATTTTTGAATTTTATTTTAGATTTATGATGATTTTGAATTTCCTTAGAGAAATGTATATAGTATACGTCTATATTCTTTCTGAATTTGGTTGTCCAGTTTTTCCAGCACCATTTGTTAGAAAGACTATCCTTACATCTTTGAATTGGCTTTGCTCTTTTGTCATAGATTAGTTGACTGTTAATTATATACATGTGGCTATACTTCTTTTCTCCCTACTCTGTTCCAATCATCTGCTTCCTATTGTTTCACCATTATTACACTGCTTTAATCACACTAGCTTTATAGTAAGTTTTTTAAAACATAGTGAAAGCCACCTGGCATGTAACTGGCCAAGTTAATTGAACTTAATATTTACCAGCTCATATCAACATTCACAGTATTTTCACCCAGATGAGAGCTTATCTGATAGTGTTTATCTGTAATGTGCATACATTAATAGAAGCAAGAGACCTTTCAAAAATCCAATTTAAAGAGCTGAAAACAAGAAGCAGATGCCCAAGGGTGCTGTAGCTGTGATTTGGAGAAACCCCGATTCCTCCAAAGGTTGTGGTCTTCTTGAAAGATCAGCTCTTAGGAACCCACCAAGAAGCTGTGGCGCTTGCAAGAGCTTTGCTAGTAATCTTGCAGACTTTCAGAATCTCCAGAAGAGGATTATGAAGCTCTCTACTATTTTCAAAGAAGGAAACCCTAAATGTGCCTACTGTAAGTGTCAGAAGAAGACTGGCAATCAGGATAGAAAGATCCTCTGTAAGGCTACTTGGCTTAAATGCCTTTGCCAAGGAGACTTGAGGTTGGGGTAGGGAGGGTGCAAGGTGGAAGGAGGCAGGGGGTGGGAGAGAAGTTAAAAGGAACACAATGTGCACCCAGAGAGGAGCCCTCACCCTCAGAATGCTGTTTCCACCCATTTTCATTATACATTGTGTTTCTGGGCAATTCTAGGAGGAAAGAAAGCCTGCACATGGGGCACCAGCATTAAAGCAAGTTCACACCAGCAAAACTTTCAGTCACATTTTCTAGAACTGGTAAGTGAGGCCTTGAGCAGGAAACTCGGTTTAATCTAATATACTGAGACTCCTGTCTCTTAGGTAATTAGCATGAGGTTTTAGAGGTTAATTACTTTTTAAAATTGAATTATATTGCAAAGTCTTAACTACTGCATCTACAATTTAATCAAGAAGAAATTACCTCTTGTTGCATGTAACTATGAATCTTGTCATCCAAGAGTCAAGACAGGGGGTCATCATGTGCCCTGGGGGGATGGGGAGGGAGGAACAGAATAGATCAAACAGTCATTATTTAGTGGTCAGGGGGAAAGTTTTTCATTACCTTACAGTGATGGACACAGGACATGGTATATATCATCAAAATTATTAAATTGTACAGTCTAAAATGTAAACTGTAAACCATCGGCAATGTTTAGTAGCTGTGTTTCACTATCTGTATAACACACTATCTGAAACACACACAAAAAGGTTTTAATATGGGGTGAGGAAAGGGGGAGGAGGTTGGGTATATGAGAGTCTCTAGTATTCTGTGTGTGACATTGCTGTGACCTAAAATTACTTTGAATATTAAATGAAAATTTGGGAGACACTGGGGAGAGGGGAAGGTGCCATGGTACAGACTGAACACCAGATAATGTCAAAAAATTTTTTTTAATTTTTTTGCTTTATCCCATTTTTTGAATATCCAAATCCTTTATTTTTTTTTATTTTTAGTGTTTTTTTTTAAGTTTCCATATATTTATATCTTACATTTAAACTTATCATTTTTATTTCATTTCCCTATTAATTGTATTTGGCTATTATATGGGCTTCAACTTTAAGGAAGCTTTGGATCACAGAATGGTTACTATGGGGGTGGAAGAGGATCATTGGTGAGGGGTGTCAGGTATGGGGGTTTCATAGGAAGAAGTTCACCTGAATATACATAAAAGACATATAAAATTGTTCAAATGATCAAAGGGTGGGGCATGGTCACAGTGAGTGGAGAATCACTCAATAAATGAGAGAATACTGAATTCCCAGCGTGGAGAGCTCTGCCACATTCTCCAAGGGAGCAGCAACAGTCCCCCAAGTGCAGGGGCGGTGTCTGGCTAAGGAGGATGATCCACTGATGGGTTCTTGTTATTGATGATTAGACTTACAAGTCTTTGCTCTTAAAATTGAAACAGCCTATTGCTTTCGGGTGCCTAAGGGTTGCCACCTGATAGCCTCCTTGTTGGTCAAATGTGGCCTCTCTATAAGCCAAACTCAGCATATGAATGCATTACCTTCCCCGTTGCATGAGTCATGAATCCCCAGGATGGACCTCCCTGGGAAGGAGGGATTACTACCAAGTGCCAACTGGCAATATGACTGGAAAAAGACCTCAAATAAAAGGGAAAGGGAAAGACAAATGAGTTCATATGGCTAAGGGACTTCAAAGAGAGTTGGGAGGTCATCCCAGAGATAATGCTTATGCACAACTCAGTAGGATCTCATAGAACACCAAAGTGGATATCACCCCAAACAGAGGGGCTCCTGAGGGCCCTGGAGACACCCAGGTCCTATATAAGGGGGATAGCTCCAGAGATTGAAGGCTTATCAGTGGAATATACTTTGGAATCTGTGCTCCTGAGAGTGACAGAATTGGACTCAAATAAGTCCTCCCTGCACATGGTCCATCAGTCCCTTCTGTTCAAAACTATATGTGGTGCTGGAGTTTGTAGGTGTACTTCCAGACACTGGAGACTTTGACCTGCCCATGTGCCAGCTGGGCCTGGAATCTCAGTGGAACTGCAACTCCTACTCTACAGCTCAATGGACTCACCCAGGACACATGGTGGGGAGATGATGATGGACAACAGCCATCCCAGGGAATGGAGAGTGTCTGTAGCTGCAGGCAGGATAATCCCATCCACCATATCCATGGGATATAAGCCCCCTCTCACTTGGAGGTGGAGAGGACATCACCATCCCAGACTCCTCAAGATTGGGGTAAGAGCTATGGAATAGAGTGGACTAACTGGTATTCTGTTGTTGACATATTATGATTCAAGCAATGGAAGAAATTACAACGTTGATGTTGAGCTAGTGGCCACGGGATGCGTTTGGGGCAGGGAGAGGGAAAAGCAGTTGTAATACAGGGGCTTTTTGGGACTTGGGAATTATCCTGAGTGACATTAAAATGTCAGATATAGGCCATTTTACATCAGCATATAACATGCAGAACAGTATGGGAGAGAGTGTGGTCTATAATGTGAACTATGGTCCATGCTTAGTGGCAAAGTCCCAGATGTGTATATCCATTGCAGGTGATGTGCCACACTAATGAAAGATGTTTATGTGGGAGGTTGTGGGAGGTGTGGGAGGTGGGGAACATAGGAATCCCTATAATTTTTGTGTAATATTTATGTAATCTAAGCATTTTTCAAAATATTTTTTAAAATATTAACTGTAAAACGATTTTAAAAAATTTAGTTGTAAAAAAAAAGAAGAAATATTTTGCATTTACATCAGGGACATATTTATTCTGGTGGCATAAAATAGACACAGACAAAAGACCAAGTAAATGTTTTAAAAATAAAGACTACATGTTTAATCTGGCCCTTTTTTTGTTATTTTGGACCAGACTTTTCCTCTTAGAGAACTGACCTTATATTCATGTTAAATCTGATTTATATTCCCATATTTCAAAAATTAAATGCAGCTTCTCACAATTTCTAAGTTACAGGGATAAGATGGGAAACAATATGGGTAAATTTAAAAACAAATTAACAACTGCTGTTACCCTATACCAGAAAGATTGAGTAAACATGGCCCTTCTGTGGCTCATCTCAAAGAAACACTAACTTAGAAGCAAGCATTTATGATGTAGGAGTAAGTTTCCCACTTCCCTGCAGGACCTGATCTTCAAGTGTTTCTGCTCTTGATTGCAAAGTAAGTGAAAATGTTACAGAACATCTATAAGTTAAAAATCAGAACAGGGCTTATTAAAATCAAAAATCTGTGCCAGACTAAATATATATTTTCAGCTTTTTACTTTTTTAAAAGTATTGTTTTAATTGCAGATGAAATTTTAAATTAACTGACATTTTTATTGTGCTTTATGTTCATTAAGTATAAGTTTGAAACTCAAATGAATAAGTTTAAAAATGTAATATTTCTCTTGATTCTATAGAAATTTTAATTACCTACTACTTTACTTAGCCAAGTTATATATGAGGTAAGTTTTGGCTAAAAAGAAAATCTACCACAAAGATAAAGTTAACCAGTTCAAGAGTATACAAAATCATACTGCCCTCCTCATATTCTGAGTTTACAACTTTATGAATTAACTATTGTGGATCCAAGAAAAATTTATAATATATTTAAAAGAAAATGCTTTTTTATACTTTACAGTCAAATTATGTTGGGAAATATAGGCCAAAAACTTGGCAATATTTTTTTGGTAACAGAAGATAATGCAATAATGATTTGAAATGGAACATAAGACCAGTTTTTAATGTTTCTAACTTCTAAACATACACATCTATCAAGAAATATTTTGGTACCAAATTGTACAGAATATATTTTTGCTGTAAATAAAGAGGAAAAATTTCCAATATAGATTTCTAGCCAGCTAAAAGCTTTTGAAAACATGTACAGCCAACTAATAGTTTTCTAAAACAATGTATGTTTGCAATAAAAGATCCCTGTTAAAAACCAAATGTATTTAAATGGATCTTACTGAAGTAGTATGTTCATGATACTAGAAGTCATTTAAAAAGTGAGTACAATGGGGCTACAATAACATTACTATTAATAAAAATTACAGAAGAGATTATTGCTGTTCTTTTCCCCATAATCACTATCAAACTTTGTTCAAATTGTGCAACCCCAAATTACTTTTCCTCTTATCAAATTTCATTATGTTTCACATATCTCTTAATTCAGCAGAGAATGAATCTTAAAATCTGTTCTATAAGAATTCATGGTATTTAAATGTGTAGCTTCACATTATACTACCATGTTTCACCCTTTTTGTTTTCCAAATACACAAAAACAATATACATTTTTCTCAAAAATGAAATAAGACATCCACATTAAAAAATAAAGCCTGCAAAAGGTTCCAGAGCTAAAAATATTAATCATTTTGCCACAAAGTGATCTACTAGACTAAATTCCAAAATATTTAAATGAAGTGCACCTATATGTCTTGATTTCTTTTCAAAGAAATACTACATTTATCAAGGTGAGGTCACATTATTTTAGCTCTTCAGTCAAGTGTACACAAATGTTTTTATACAGTCATTACAATTAGGAGACCAAGTTGCATGTGCCAAAGAGACAGCATTCAGGTAGATTGCTATTTCCAGAGAGAAATTTAGAGAAGGGATTTCTTAGAGAACTGACGTTGTTCCTGGTTGTTCCTACAACAGGACCAGGTTTCACTATACATTTCACAAGTTGATCCAGAGGATCTTTATTAGTGTGTTCAGTTACATCTAGATCATCTTTGTCTTCTAATCTGGGTTTATCAGTTTTCTTAGTGGCTTTCCTGCCAAAGGCGGTGCAGCTTCGGAGGGCAGTGTTTGCCCTGGAGCCAAAGAGAGGGGTGGGCTCACGCTCCTCCTTGATGGAGAAGTCTGGGGCCCCTTGCTTCTGACACTGGAGGCGAGCAGTGGCCAGGGTTGCGCCATGAGGTGCTGCAGGTAGAGCTGCACCTACACGTGTTTGCGCTGCTTCCTGGCCCAGAACATGGTGTTGTTGGTGACCAGCTCACTTTTCAGCTTCTTTCATCAGCACTAAAGAGTCTTCCAGGAACTCCAGCTTCTCTTGGGGGGAATTCTCCCTCAGCCTTCACACCTGCTCCTCACGTGAACCTTGTTTGCATTCTGCGGCTGTGAGAAATCTGTCTCTGCCCCCGCCCCCCATCGCGGGCCAGGTGCTCAAGTGGCTGAGCATCCTGGGAACAGCCACGTGGCCACAAGCGGTGACCCCATGCCCTTGCAGCCAGGCTGAGCAACCACCAGCTTCGTGGCCAGCTCCGCCACCTGCACCCGCCCCAGCTGCTTCGTGGGACCCAGAGCCGAGGTGGCTATGGAAAGGTTTAATTGCTTGATTTTTACATACTGCACCACTCTGAATTCTTGGGATAAATCCTGCTTGGTCATGCTGTATAAGCATGTACATAAGCTGTTGGGTTTGGTTTGCTAACATGTTCAGGATTTTGCACACACATTCAAAATAACTATTGGTCTGTTGTATCTTGTGGAATCATTGATATCATGCAATCATGGCCACATGAAATGAGTTAGGAAATTTCTCTCACTTTCTATTTTTATATTTGGAAGAGTTTGAAAAATATTAGCATTAATTAATATTTTAAATTAACCAGTGAAGCCATATTCTCCTGAACTTTTCTTTGTTGGGAAGTTTTTAATTACTCATTCAATCTCTTGTTACACCTCTGATCTTATTCTCCAGTCAGTTTTGGTAGTTTGTATGCTTCTAGGAACTTCCCTGTTTTATCTAAGTTATATATAATTTGTTGTATTATTGTTCATAATATTCTTTTATCAAACCTTTTATTTCTCTAAAGTCTGCAGTTTAAGAGTGTATTTTATAATTTTCACTTTGTTGTGAATTTTCCAATTTTCATCTTTCATTGGTTTTTAGCTTAATTCCTTCCTGATCACAAATGCTACTTTATCTACTTCATTCTTTTTAAATTTATTGAGATTTGCTTTGTACCCTAACTTATGGTCTATCCTGAAGAATGTCTCATGTGCACTTGAGAAGAATGTGGATTTTACTGTATTTGGTGTTCTGTACATGTTCATCTGAGGTCTAGTTGATTTACAGTGCTGATTAAGACCTGTATTTCCCTGTTGATCTTCTTCTGGTAGCTCTAACTGTAAACAGACCTAGGATATTGAATTTGATAAGCATTATTGTAGAATTATTTCTGCTTTTATTTTTATCAGTTATTCCTTCATATTTTTGCTGGCTCTTTGTCTTCCTAATTGTTATATATTCTTCATGCTTTGACCTTTTATCCATCTGTAAAGTATTTTTTCCTCTTGTAAATATATTGGTCTTTAGCATTGATATAGTGCCTTCTTTGCTTTTGCTACAAAAATATTACAATATTACTGTTAACTATAGTCTATAAGATATATTAGTTGTATTTTTCCCATGTATCATCATATTCTTAACAGACATCAGTTCCCCCTTCTCAACACACATTCTGTCTCCTATTAACCTATACTCTATAGTTTGACTCGATAAACCCCTTTCTGGAGTACCCTTGAAGGACAGTGGTGAAGGAAATTCCTTCCAATGGACATAATTTTAACAGTACATTTGATTGTTCATTTTGGTCAGAAGGAGATATGATTCTATTTTGATTCATAAGCTGTTTTCACAGGTCTGGATAGATGGATTAGGGATTTTAAGAAACATAATTGATGACAAGGAGGTCTTGTGGAGTGGTAGGTGGATAAAACTTTATGAATGGACATAAATGTGAAAATATTTGTGTCCTGTATGAATGTTTATGAAATCGTGACCCAAGAAGAGGATTTTAATAATGAAGTGGTTAGGATGATCCATTCTCTGGATGCCTCTGAGGTGATTAGGATGACCCCCTTCTGTGAATATTTCTGTCCTTTAATTGCTAATGGACCTATGATAAAGAGGCCATGGTGCCAGGGATGGAGATTATGCATGGGCTCAGTCACATGGACCTCTACTCACAAAGTCTTTGCTTTCTGCAACCACTGCTGTGTGCCCAAACTGCCAGTATTAGAGATCAATATTGAGAACCTGGTATTTCATCATGATGAAAGTGATCACCCACATTGCTGGTGGCAGATTGATTACATTGGACCAAAACATTTTATGGAAGAGGCAAGATCTTGTTTTTACTGGAATTCACTCTTACTGTGCATATGGACTTACCTTTTATTCACTTTCTTCTACGCTTAGGTTATAACCCAAGTTGGGTTATATTGCATAGAACTTAAGGAAATATATAACATCATTTTTAAGTTAGTGGACATCAAGGAAATGAGTGAATATTACCCAAGGGCTTCCATTCTCTTCTGGGGAAATGTTTAGCATGTTTGGTTGTATTCTGGATAATATTTTTATGTAAAGTGCATGTATGCCTTTACTATTTTCTTTGTGTGGTGATTAAGTGTATTTAAGGGACATTTATAGGTGCCAAGGTGAGAAGGGGTGGACACATGGTTAATTTGTGTGTCAACTTGAGTAGGTTATGATGCACCATTGTTGTTCAACCAATGGCCTATATTGTGCTTTGAAGGTATTTTGTATTTTGATCAACACCTATAATCAGATGGCATTAAGTAAAAGATATTGCTCTCAATAATGTCAGTGTAACTCATCCAATTAGTTGATTGGATGAACACCCTTCTTTTCCTGTGAATTCAGTTGCACAGGAAGCAAAAAGTGTTTGGGTAGCAGACTTAATTTCCATATCAATTCAATTATTGTTATCCCTTTTTGTGGAAGCATCATTCCTTTGCAAACTAGGACCAGTAGAGCAGCAGAGAATAAGATCATGGAGACAGCAAGCAAAATTTTGCTAGTGGGTCACTAGCACTAGAGCAAGGACTTTGATTCCAAAGGAATACACAACAAAGTTACAAGAACTAATAAATGAAATTAGCAATTTACAGAATGCATGATAAATACCCAGAAGTCAATTACCTTTCTCTTCAAAAGTAATGAACAATATAAAATGGGAATCAAGAAAAAATTCAATTTACATTAACATCTATAAGAACACAATACCTAGGGATAAACTTAATCAAAGACTTTTACATGGAAAACTACAAGCATTGCTGAAAAAAGTGAAAGAAGACGTAAATAAATGGAAAGACATTCAGGATTCATGGATTTGAAGACTTAATATTATTAAGATATCAATATGACTTTAAATTATTTACAAATTCAATGCATTCCCTATCAAAATTGCAGCAGCCTTTTTGCAGACACTGAAAAGCTCATCTTCAAACTCATATGGTACTGCAGGAGCCCCAAATAGCCAAAACAATCTTGAAAAAAAATAAACAAATTTGGAGAACACAAACTTCCTAATTCTAAAAACTTACTACAAAGCTTCAGTAATGAAATCAATGTGGTACTGGCATATAGACCAATAAAATAGATTTGCACATATATGGTCAGTTTATATTTGACAAGGTGCCAAGTGCATTCAAAGGGGAAAGAGTAGTCTCTTCAACAAGTGGTGCTGGGACAACTGCAAATCCAAATGCAAAGAATGAATGTTGATCCCACATACATTTACATATGTTTCAAGTAAGTAAATCCAAATGGAACAATGGCCTAAATAGAAGAGATAATAGAATAAAATGGAAGAAAACGGGGGGAAATACTTTCAGGGCCTTGTAGTAGGCAATGATTTTTAGATTTCACACCACAAGCATGAGAAACAAAAGAAAAAATAGATAAATGGGTCTTCATCAAAGTTGAAAAAAATGTAGATCAAATGCCATTATCAGGAAACTGAAAAGACAACCTACAAAGTGGGAGAAAATATTAGGCACCATTTATCTTATAAACATTTAATATTCAGAATGCAAAAAGAACTCATACAACTCAACATCAAAAAGACAAAATAAAAACACAAAACATTTTAAAATGGACAAAGGTTTAAACAAATGTTTCTCCAAAGATGATACTCAACTGACCAATAAGCATATAAAATGATTCCCATTGTCATTATTTTCCTTTAGGGAAATGAAAATTAAAACTACAATGAGATTCCAGGTCACAAACACTAGGATGGATATTATTTAAATATCTGAAAATAACTATTATTGGTCAGGATTCAGAGTAATAAGCATCCTCACACATTGTTAGTGGGAATGTACTATGGTTCTACCACTGTTGAAAACAGTTTGCCATTTTCTCAAATATTAGACAGAGAATTAACATATGACCTGGCAAACCCACACCTATGTCTATATCCAAAAGAATTGAAAGAAGGGCCTCAGACAGATACTTGTTCACCAATATTCACTTTATTGAGCACAATGCAGCATTAGTCACATTATGCAGCATTATTCACATTATGCAGCATTATTCACAACAGCTAAATGGTGGAAGAAACACAAACATCCATCAACAGATTAATGGATTAACCAAAAGTGATATATACATGCAATGGAATATTATTCACCTGTAAAAACTTAAAGTGCTGGTGCATGCTATGATATGGATGAACCCTGAAGATAATATGTTGAGTGAAATAAACCAGCCATAAAATGACAAATGTTATTTGGATTCTCTTATATGAAATACTTAGAATAAGCAAATTCATGGAGACAGAAAACAATAATGGTGAAAATAGTCTGGAAACAGTGGTGATTGATACACTGTATTGTCAAAGAATTTAATATCAAAGAATTGTCCACCTAAAATAGCTGAAATGATTTTTGTTATATATAATATATATATAACAATTAAATACAGAAATTTTAAAGTATCTTTTAAAATGTTGCACACACTTAGAAAACAGTGTGGCAATTAAAAAACTAACAATAGGTTTATCATATGATCCATCAGTAACATTCCTAGGTACCTTCCTAAATGAGGCAAAAACTTCATCCAGAGAAAAACCTGCAAGTGAATGATTATAATAGCTTTTTATAATTGCCAAAAAAACTGGAAGAAACTGAGAAATTCTTCCTTCAGTAAATGTACAAACAACAGTGGTACATCCATAAAATGGGTTGTTATTTAGCCATAAAATGAAATAAGCAGCTGCCAGGCAGGTCCTCACCACCCTTACTGCTGCTTCTGCAATCCTTGGGCCTGAGCTGCAGATCAGTGTCCAGTAATTCAGTGAGTGGTGGATGCAGCTGTGAATTGCTCACACATCTGTCATGTGCTCATCACCTGCTTCCCAGTAAGGTTGCATCTTTGTACCCACCAAGATGTTCTGAGAGCCCCTCATTTTGAGGGTTCTCTCTTAGCCCCAGCTGTGGTGGTCAGGCCCCAAGGATAAGATAGGGTCTCCAAAGGATTCAATGGCAGTCAGAATAGATACAGCCTACTGGTTTGGGCCAGGACACCAGCTGAGTAGGATGAAAGTATCTGAAGCCAGGGCTGGTGGATAAGTGAAAGAGGCAATGTGGGTTCAGCCCTTCAATGCCCATGCACTCAGCCAGGATTTGAAGTGCCTGATCAGCATGCAAGGTGCCACCACCATCATCAGTCCCAAATAAAGCAAGGATGCCAAACAGAGCTTCACCTTTGACTACTCTTACTGGTCACACACCTGGGCCAAGGACCCCCAGGTTCCATTTCAACAACAGGCAAATTGGGATATTGGAGATTGGAGAAGAAATGCTGCTCTGTGTCTTTGACCACTACAGAGTGTGCATCTTTGCCTAAGGGCAGACAGGGGTAAGAAGTCCTACACCTTGGCATGGCAGCAGGTGCCAGGACAGTTGTGCATTATGGCCCAATTCTGTGAAGACATCTTCTCCCATGATAATAAGAACCAAAATGCCCAGGGTTCATATTTGTGGGGGTGAGATACATGGAGGTCTATGGGAAGGGGTATGAGAACACCCAGCCCCAATCAACAGGGCCCTCTGCAGGTCTGGGACCACCCCATCCTGGGCCCCTACATGCAGGGCCTATCTAAACTGGCTGTGGCATCCTACACAAAATTTGAAAACCTCATGGACTGTGGCCTACAGCATGAGCCAGTGCTGGCACCCACACAAATGAGGCCAGAGCCATTCCCATGCCATCTTCATCATTATCTTCAGGCAGTGCTGCCAGGTTCAGCAGGAGTGGCTGTGGCTGCAGAGACTGTAGGGCTGTGGGGGTGAAGCAGGGGCTGCAAGGGCTCCCATCTCACTTCATGCCCCTTCACAACTGCCAGCTGTGGTTTCCCTTCAAGAGCTACCACCACACTAGTAGTACCAACTGGACATGAGGGGCGTGGAGGCCACAGCTCAACCCCCACACTCTGAGGCAGTCATGCCAGCTACAACTCCAAGCCATCCCCCAAGCCCATGCATGTTCCACAGTCCCAGCAACTGTTTGGATGGAATGGGCCCATCCCAGGGAGAGGTTCTACACAGCCTGAATTCATCTGCCACAGGGGTGCAGATTCTTCCACAGTCACCCCCAGGCAGGTGAGGAGCACTGGTGAGCTTCCTGTGAGTTGGTGTGAGATGCTGTAGGCCTGTCCTCAGTTAGGCCTGAGCTTCATGTTCACAGTGTGCCAGAGGCCAGGGCTAGGTGGAAGGATAGTGTTGCTCTGTACTCACAAAGAAGCCTTGACTGAATACCAGGTTTGCTCCAGGCTCGTGTGTGTCATGAATAGACAGATGTAGCAATTTAATAAAAGTCCTCAAAAATGTGCATGACCTGTTTCCTTTAGGAATGAGTCCTTTGGCCACATAAAGACTCACACTTCTCTCTCTGGAAGGATGTCCATCCTCAAGAATCAGCCAATATTAAAGGAGAAAGGATTAAATAAATTGTGGGACAGGCATAAAATGGAAAATGAAGGCATTTCTTCATTAAAAACAATGGAAATAGAGGTCCTACCCCTTCCTCACCTGGTACAGAGTGAGGCCAGCTCCAGAAGTGCACAGTTGCTGGTTGCGGGACCCCCAACACATGCCATTCAGCCCACCTGAGCACTGCTGGTCCCAGGACAGTCTGCCTACCAATGAGATCAGTTACAGCAGCTCTTTTCTCTTCAGCTCTGCCACCCCTTGCTCAGGCTCCCTGTGAAGCGTCTCCTCCATTCTGTCACCCTTGGTCCACATGTGGCCACTGAAACTCACTGCTGTGCATTTCAGCTGTATTGAGCCTAATCTGGCCTTCAAGCTATGTGAGTCTGTGTGGTGGTCAGGAGTTGTGTACCCCAGAAAAACATGTTCTAAAACCCAGGCCATTCCTGTGGGTGTGAACCTATTTTAAGTAGTAGCATTTGATGAGGTTACTTCACATAAGTTGTGTCTCAATTCAAACAGGATGAGCCTTAGTCCTATTACTGGAAGCCTTTATAAGCAGAATGAAATTCAGATTGAAAGAAAGCCAGGGGAAGCAAGAATCTGAAGGTCAAGGGAATGCAGAAGAGAAGGGAGGGGCCAGGAGAGGCCACCATGTGCATTGCCATGTGGCAGAGGAGCTCAGGACAAGGATCACTGTCAGACAGCCCCAGGATGCTAGTCTTTGGGAAGAAAGCATCGCTTTGAGAATATCTTGATTTGGAATTTTTTCCCAACCTCAAAACTATGAGCTAATAAATTCCCATCATTTAAGCCAGCCCATTGCATATTATTTGCTTGAGCAATGAGTGAAATTAAAACATTCTGGCTAGAAGTGGATAAACAAAAGTTGGTATATTCATATGATGGAATATTATTCAGCTGTAAGAAGAAATCAGTCAGGAAACACATGACAACATGGAGGAACCTTGAGGTTATTATGTTTAGTGAAATGAGCCAGGCACCAAGTTTGGATGTTGTATGGTCTCACTGATACAGGTAGGCTTTTGGAGTTGGATTGTGAGGTGTAGGTTGGTGAGAGATGGAATGTGGGATGTAATGAGGAGAAGATGCTGGATGTATGTAGAATGTTTAATAAAGTCAAATGTAAATATATAAGGTTATGGTTGGACTTGGTAACACATTATAATGAATGTAACAATCACTGTTGATTTTTGGATGTGATTGTGGTTGAAATGAGTAGTCTAGGAAGACTAATGTTTTTTGAAAGAAAGCTGGAAGATAATATTGGGAATGCATAACAATGATTTTGGAAGTAGATGAGGATTGTGGTTAATAATATAAATACAGGAATGTTCTACTACAGGGGGTTAAGAATGTGGTGATATATGGGAAAATATAACTAATGTAATTTATGGACTATGGTTAACATCATTGTAATGTTTTGGCAGCAAAAACAAATTTGGTACAAAAATAAGCATATCTTCTGTCATTTTTTTCCATTAATATGAGGCCTTGGCTATGTCATTTAACTAATCTGTGTTCATCTGTGTATCTTACTGAACACTATAAGAAGTATTGAGTCAGTAGCTGGAGTCAAATGAGATGAAAGTGCCTTAAAAAGAACTTTTAAGGGGTAATGTTTCCATAACTTTTTGTGCTGCATTTTTCTGTTCTTTTGTTTTTGTGAGTTTGAAATAAAGGTGTTAAAAAATATGGAAAAATGAGTTAAGTATCGACAAGCCAATATGAACAATTGACTAAGGGAAAAACACATGGGAAAACAATAGAAAGCAGGTATGATGCATTCTGTAAAGGATGCACTCATCCTCTCATCTGTGCAACACTGCAAGGAAAGTGCTCAGGAGACATAAAACATAAGGATAAAATGGTTTGTTTGGGGGACACTAACTGTTAGATGACCTTTCATTTTCTTCTTGAGCCTTACCTACACTTTCTATATATTCTAAAATGAATGTGTACTACTTTTATAAAGAGAATAATTTCAGTAAATCAAAAATGTACACAGGCTAGCATTGTGGGGCTCAAAACAAGTGAAATGCTGAGCCCCTTGCTAAAGCTTATTAAGAATTTTGAAATGGCCATTGTAGAGCATGGGCCCTTCTGAGCAGGTGGATGATGCAGCTGATGATGAGCAGGTGGATGTCTGGCTGTGCAGCTGAAATACTATAGAGAGAAGCACCAGGGCCATCAGTTCAGCACAGAGGTGAGGGGGGCCAGTATGCAAGTCAGAGGGGGGAGGTGCAAATGTTCACAAGAGACAGAGATGAACCCCAGACACAGTAGGAGACCCTTGCCAGCCCACAGCACTC
>JAQZBX010071944.1:0-15150 GCA_029593785.1 Cabassous unicinctus | reverse complement strand
CCCTCTTGAGGGTGATGACGACGCATCTCACATGGAAGAAGTGAATTAGGAGTTTCTGTCCACAAACCTTGTACCCGCTGTATTGTGTCCCCAATGGCTCCCACAGTGGCCTCGGGGACCCTGCCCAACCTGGCTCCATCTGCTCGTATCTAGTGGGGTTTTTCCCAGCTCCTGTCCCAGTGTCTAAGAAAGGATGCAGGGGCCTTGAGCACCATCCCATTTGACAATGGGGTTCGTTTTTTGTTTGTTTTGTTCTAAAATTAAAGTTAGCAAAATAAAGAAGATGCAGTTTTATTTAAAAAAAAAAAAAAGTGGTAGGATTTGGTGGTGTCCTGGCTGGCCCCACCCCAACCCTCACAGGCAGGGCAGAGCCAGCCCACACGCCCAGTGTGGATCCCTGGTCCCAGTTCCAGAGAGAGCAGAGTAAGCCTCGTGTACATACTGGGCGCATGAATGTCTGGCCCAATCTCTCCGGTGGTGGCTGAGGAACTCACCGTACCAGAACTTGCCCTGCATGTAGAAGGCAGCTTGTGGAACTTTCCTACAGAATGTTGTGGGAGAGCCTTCAAGTTATGCTGCCTGGAACAAGGGACTGCTGATCGTAGGATACACAGGGTAATGCCTGGGCCATGAGGAAACTGTTTCCTAGGGAAAAGTGGACATTCAGAATCATATAAATGGGGGAATTCCTAGGGCCACACATGCATGCCCAAGACAGGATACAAGATACAAGATCGGGGAGGTCCCCACACTTTGGCCTTAAGCTAGTATCTAAGCTGCACCAAAGGTAGTTATATAAGAGAATATTCTGGTTCTTAGGAAATGAACATGGCAGTGTTAAGTGTTCAAGGTGCACTTACACTAAAGTCTCCTTACTGATGTAAAAAATGAAGAGAGAAAAATTACTTAATCTATTCATATTTCATAAAGTGTTCAGAAAATGGATTGATAGATAGGCAGGCAGGCAGGCAGACAGGTGGATGGATGGATTTATTGGATGGATGGATGGATGGATGGATGGATGGATGGATGGATGGATAAATGGATGGATAAATGGATGGATAAATGGATGGATAGATGGAATAATATGGCAAATGTGGCAAAAAGTTAAAATTGGAGTTTCTGAGTACCTGGGGTGTGGGTTATGTAGGATTTCTTGGTATGGGGTTTATATAACCATCTTGTAGGTTTGAAAGTATTTCAAAATAATAGGTTAAAAAAAGTTAAGCTTAGAATTATGATATGATTTAGCAATTCCACTCCTTAATATGCATACAAGAGAATTGAAAACTTATGTTCAAATTAAAACTTGTGGACATATGTTCATAGCAGCATTGCTCAGACTAGTCAAAAAGTGGAAACAGCCCAAATGGCCATAAACTGAAGAAAGGATAAACAAAATGTGGTATAGCCATACAATGGAATATTATTATCATTAAAAAGAAGTATTGACACATGCTACGACATAGATGAATCTTGAAAACATTATGATAAGTGAAAGAAATCAAATCCCAAAAGAGCACATATTGTAAGTTTCCATTTACATTCAATGCCTGGAATAGGAAAATCATAGAGATAGAAAGTAGATGAGTGGTTGCCAGGAGCTTAGGGGAGGTGGAAAGAGAGAGTGGCTGTTAAGTGGGTACAGAGTTTCCTTTAGGGGATGAAAATGTTCTGGAATTAAGTAGTGGTAACAGTTGCTCAACACTGTGAATGTATTAAAAGCAAATAAATTGTGCACTTTAAAAAGGTTAAATGATTTTGTGAGATATGAATAGATTAAGTAATTTTTCTCTCGTCATTTTTTACATCAATAAGGAGACCTTGCCTATGCCGTTTAATCTTTGTTCATCTGTGTATGTTTCTGAACTCTAGAGGAAAAATTGAATTTTTTGTTGGAATTAGATGAGCTAAAAGTGCCTGGACAGAACTTTTCAGGCATAATGCTTCCGTAACTTGATGAGCTGCCTTTGTTATTTTATTTTTCGAATTTGAAGAAAAGTTTTTAAAATGGTTAAATGGTGAATTTTATGTTATACGGATTTTACACCAATAAGAAAAAAAAATGAAAGGAAGGAAGGAAAGGAGGGAAAGAGGAAGGAAGGAAACAGCCAGGGACAGTAGTTTTTTTTGTTTTTCCCAGCATTTAGTAGAAACCGGTACAAGGTGCCTTAGAGATCCCTCGTCCAGACCCCTTGGTCCCTCAAGCCTGATGGTATGGGATGACGCAGGCAGTGCATGGCAGAGTCAGGACTGCAAGCTGGTGGCCCCAACACCCAGCCCACAGTTCTTTCCTGTCTGATTCAGGGCGCTGCCTCTGAATCAGAGCCCACCTTCCAGACCAGGTGGTTCCCCTTCAAGGCAGTACTGTACTTTTGTTTGGCTTTAGGCCTCTGCTGCCAGGCCTTATCCCAGCCTGCAACCAGCTAAACTCAAGGTCCATCCGTCACACCTGCCAAAGCTCTTATTGATGACTCCCTCGTTATGTGCTTGTAGTTCGATTTCTATCAAGTGGAAAAATCACATTGTCATCACATTATCCTCATCTTAGAAAAGCATGCCATTCATATGCTCAGAGTTGGCCTCTGTCCCAGTGATATTTGAAGACTCTTGTTTTGAAAAAACAAACGATGGACAAATATCAGCAGCTTAGGGCACATTCATAAAAGCAAATAGACAGTCCTTTTTATAAATGGCCTCAAAAAGTACATTGCAGGCATGTCTCCCCTGCAGCACGGCCCACACCTGTGCCTCAGGTGTGCACGTATCTCATTTCCAGTTTTCTTGTTTCTTAATAAACTCTTTACTCCCTTGCCTACCCTAAAGGAAAAAAATTAAAAATAACTGCATTGCAAAAACAAGACCAAAAAAAGTAGGCACTCAAAACTTTTTGGTAAGAGTCAATTATCTGGAGATAAAATTAGGGAAAATGATTATTATAGATAGCAATCCAATATATCACAGAGATTAAGAGGCTTCCCCAACACATAGATCTGGGTTCAAATCCTGGTTCTGGTGGTTAATTTACCTCTTTTGCCTTCAGATTTTTCTTCAGTGAAATAAGGATAACAGAGTTTTCTTGGGATTAATAAAATAATGCCTTCCCAATAGTATCTATGAAATTTGAATGGGATATACATGATTTTACCTGAAAAACTAAGTTGTATCTTTACATTTACTAAATATCTCTAGCAGTAGACTTAAGCCAGAGCATAGAATGTTGGAAAACATATGGGACTGAGTCAGAAAACTTTGGTTCAAGACAGTTAGAAATTGCTAATCATCACTAACTCTCAGTTTCCTTATTTATATAAAGGAAATGATGCCTAGCCCAGAGGGTGTTGAGACAAGGTTTTAAAATAACATATTGGGAAGCGGGTGTGGCTCAATCGATAGAGCTCCCGTTTACCATATGGAAGGCCCCGGGTTCGCTTCCCGGGGCCTCCTTGTGAGGGCAGGCTGGCCCGCACGGCGCAGTGGGCTGATGCAGCAAGACCTCACAGCGAGGGGGAGATAAGCAGACACAGAAGAAGCACACAGCGAATGGACACAGCAAACACAAGCAGCAAGGGGGGGATAAATAAATAAATAAATAAATAAATAAATCTTTAAACAAAAAACAAAAAAAAAATAAAATAAAATAATATATTAGCCCTAGGACTGCTATCTGCATTCCATAGGATGCAGCACTGCTTTGCAGGGCATCACATTCTTCACCTTTAGAATGAAGTGATTAAGCAATCGTTAGGTCCCTTTCAAGCTTGGTGACATTCAACGGCAGTGTATGTTCTAATTCAAGATCAATGCTGACTTTCCCTTCTTTCTTAAGGAATTAGAGAGGGACCTTTGCACTAAAAGACTCTTCAGAAGACCTGGCCTAGCCTTTCTAAGGCTGAGAAATGGTCTGCCCCATCCCTGATGTCCATGGCACAGAGCCGTAAGTTTGTGAACTGTGCAATATTCAAGAGCTCATGGCCAGATGTTGTCACTGGAGGTTCCATGACAGTAATTCTCCTCAAGGAGAAAGAGGGTAGAAGTTGTTTACCTGATAGGAATTTTCTCTCTCAGGCCCCAGGCTGGAAAAGCCCATCTCTCATCCCAAACATTACTTCCTCCAACAATTATTTGCAGACCTATTAATTAAGCAATAACTTTTAAAATAACCAATGATTTGGTAAAATTTAACTAATTATATGATTGGCTCAAGATTATTTCCCAACTGATTAGTTGGGAAATCAAGAACAGTCGATAATTATAGATTATCATCATCCCTTTGCCCTCCTCCCCTGAACACATCCCTCCACTTCACCACTCTGCCTTGCACCCCACTTTCCTCCCTTTGAACCCAAGTAGGTCTTCGGTTTTTTTTGAAATCCTTACCATACGTTCATATTTGTATCTCCCCTTTTGACCAAATCATTGAAGAATCAAATGATTACCCTTATGCTAGGTCCTCAGCCAAATCTCCACCACACACCCCACTAACCAGGCATTCATTTTGTTTAACAGGTTAGTCTTTTATCAAACAGGTATCTCTGGGGATACCATAAAGTGTGGATGACTTCAATCGTTGTGATTTCTTTATAGCTAAGAGTACTACAAAAAAAGCATTTTGAATGTGAGAAGGCAGAGCAAAGTGTAAGAGAATGGTTTCAGAGCCTGTTGTCTTTTGAGGGCATCACCATGAGCATGGCGTGAGAGTGATGCTGCATGCAAAAGGGCAGCAGAGGCACTGGGCACCCAGGGCAGCGGTAGAAGGGATGGGGACACAGATTAGGAGGGAGTATCAGAAAACACTTTTCAGACTTGGTGATTTTCCCAAGATCAGCACCGTTCCTGAGTAGTTTACTGAGTAGCACCTAACGTGGAGAAGGGGAGAATCACTTCGCTGCCATTCTAGCCTATTTAGGTTGTTGGCTGTTGGGAGAAGGGCATGGAAGGCCCTTTGGAAGGGACATTCCTGGTCTAGTATCCCTGGCTGAACAGCTGATTCGGGCTAAACCATCTCTGGGATGGAATACAGGGAATTTCTAGGATGGAGGAAGGAGGCTGAAGGACCTACAGGTGCTGGTAGTGGAGAATTAGGTGCTGCCCCTCTGCTCTCTATTCTAAGAGGCTCCAAGTCCTTCCCAGATGGTAATCAAGTTCACCTCACTGAAGCCCAAAGTGAGCTTGCCCAAGGACACATCGGAAAAAAGAGACTAATGAGATTAGAGCCTTTCCTCATTCACATCCACTACCCTAACTCTTTCCCTTCAGCAAAACCCAGTCCCGGTCCAAGCCACACCCGCTGCTTTCTGGTATTGCCTTGGCCACACCCTGCAGCATAATTCATTTACTTCCCACAAGTGCAGAGATCCATCCTGTCCTCATGTACCATGAGATGTCTGGCTTCTGGGCTAAGCCTGTTCCCTACCTTCACAAAGTTTTGCTAAAGGAACTGCAAGACCCCAAGTATGATAGGTGGACAAAGCCTCTTCTGAACATACATTAGTAACACCTGTAAACCCAGATTCAGGGGAGGAGGAAGGTTAATAATCGTCAGGGATCCCTGAATCCCACTCTAGTTCTCCCCATTTCTCTCTGTGCCAGGCCTTCTGATTGGAATGCACCAATATTCAGGAATGTTCCTTAACTGAAAACTAAGTAATAATTAGCCAATTTCGTCAAAATGGTGGGTCCAAATGTGCTTTTGGACATCATCATAGTTATACACATATACCCAACTGCATACCAAATAACTTTTCTCTCTTATAAAGACATGAAATATCGAAACACTGCAAGCACTGGTCCAGATAAGTGCTCTCAGTTGTGAATGAAAAAAATCCCATGCGAACAGTCCTTATGATATAAGGCAAGATTGAAAATGAAAAGTCAGGGAGGGCTACAGAAAGGCTAAGCCAGAGTCATCCTCTATTACAAATATCCAGGGAAGTGTGGGTTAAAATTGCCTTGGTTTTTATTGGGCACTATCTCTTCAAATCTCCCCCTCCTTGTACCTTAAGTTTATAATTTATAATTTCTATTATATTCAGAGAGTGTCCAAACTAGTAGCTCTGATGACCAAATATCTAAGCTTCCAAATGGACAGGCAAAGAGAGGTGTTATTCAACCCAGTGAAACTTTGTCTTTCAAACTTGAGATTTATTTCACTGCCAACATTCTATTGGGGTGGCCACCCTCAATGTCCCCCCCCCCAATCTGTCATATTTTTAATGATCTCTTCCTTATTCTCCAAGGTATTCTGCTCCCTCTAGGACAGTAGAATTACCAACACAAGTTGCTGTACATGAAGCTACTCACATAACCATGATGCTATATGACCTTGGCCCTCATCCAATGCATTCACACAGGAAAGTTTTTCTCACTCAGCTTCAGTACATGTTACATTATTGGAAACTTTTACTTTAATTGTGTGTTACTTGGAACAAAGGGAGTTTTTTGGATTTAGATTCATCTTGTTGGTATGTAGTGAGATATGGATATGAGATCCTTCCCTATACGAATAAATCAGAAGATAAAGCAAGAGGGTATAAATTAAGTGATTAGCTGCCCCACATTTTGAAAATGACAGCAAATGCTTTATCTTTCCTAGAATTGGTTCTATATAAGTCAAAAGCTGCGAAACTCCATGCTGTATCAGGAAACCATAACATCTTCCTAGGGCCAGTATCACCAGCTCTTAATTGTTCTCTAATGGTTTTTCACAATAAGCACACAGCCTGAATGCCAAACAAATGCTGGTGGAATCCCTCAGTGAATATGCAGAGACCACTCCCAACTACTCTAGAAGACCCTCCAGGAGAAGAAGCTATCTTGAACTTATTATAGCTAACCTTTCCTCTGCCCCACAAGACAAGACACACTATAGGTATTCAATACATAATCATTCATTGATTTCTCATCTTCACCAAAAACTAGATCCAATAGGCAAAGGTTAAAATATTTTGAACTGTAAAGTATCTGTTGAGAAATTAAGGCTGTAAAAAAAAAATTGCATGATTTTGAAGGTCACCCTGGTAAAGAAAAAACTGTGGTGTGAGAAGACTGCTGTACTTACAATGCACACTGTTCATATTTGTCAGATGACAAATATTTTCTAAAATTAAGATTTACTAAATTGGCCTTCTTTGTTTCCCCATTAACACGGTATAGGAGGACTAATTCTCTTTGACAATGTATTCAAAATATGAGTCTTCGCCTCTTCTGTTTTCTTTTCTTTTTTTTTTTTTTTTACCATTTGATCATAATCCACTTAGTCCCTAACCCCAAAGAGCCTCCCAAATCGTGGCATGGGGAGAGCTCTGGGAAGCCCTTGTTGAGGTGCTTAGTGGAACTTTGTCCTCCACATAGGCTATATAGAAGCGTCTCGGTATCCTCAAGTGATTCCACATCTTTCCTCGCTCTTTTCACGCTGCGAACAGGAGTTATGGGTGAGGAGATGCTCCCAGACCGGCAGGGAGGCGCTGACCATGGTCCTGCACACAAGCTCGGAAGGCTCCCGAGAAGGTGGGGCAGCAGAGCAAGCAGGGTGGGGAGGGGAGCGGCCTTCCGAGCCCCCCCACCCCTCCCGACCTCGGGGGAGCCCGTGGGCCTTACGCGAACCCTTCCACGGCACGCTCCGAACTGCATCAAAAAAGGGTGGGGCACCCAGCCCCAGCTGCAATGGGAAGCCGCCCGGGAGGATTTAAGAACAGAGCCGCGACCCATCCCCACCCCCCCCCCACTCCCCACGCGATCCCAAGCCGCGAACCGGAGGGTCCTTTACGCACCCCCCCCCAAACCCCACCTCCCAGGCCCAGGTGGGTGCTGGCAGCCTTTGTGGGCGAAGAGCCGCCCACCGCCCAGCCGGAGCCTCTCCCCACCCTGGGCGGAGAAAGGGCGGGGTAGGGTGGGGTGTATGTGCGGATACGGGGAGGCAGGGCAGGAAAGGGGGCACGCTGGGATTCTCCACGGAGCTGGAAGGGGGTGCAGGAGGAGCAGCCCCCCACCGCGCCCCGTCCCCCATCTGCTCCCCACCCGCTCTACCGACCTGGTCGTAGATGTTCTGCAGGGCTTCCTTGCCCGAGGCCCGCCGGATCTCCACCTTCCGGTTCGATTCAACAGATGGCTCCCCGCTGGCGCGCCGGCCCTGCCGGGAGTACGGCGGCTGCGGGTCCGGGCCCAAGTGGGCGACGTCCCGCTGCTGAGCCACCACCTGCCCTGAACCCCGGCCCACCGACAGCGAGTCGAAGTCGATGGTCTTGTTCTCCGAGGACCCTTCCACCGGGCAGAACATGCCACAGAATTTCTGCCGGGGCTTGGGGCTGCCCGACCCCAGGTTCTTAAAAAAGGCAGGGACCTCTTCGTCCTCGGCCTGCTTCCCGGATTGCTTCCTCTCGGCCATGGCGCGGGGGCTCGGGGGAGGGTGCTCTCCGTCAGTCCGTCCGTCCGTCTGCCGGTCCCTAACCCTCCCTCTCTGTGCAAAAATCCCCTGGTTGCTACCGCGACTGTCGCTTTCTGCCTACCGCAAGGTGTACAGAAAGGAAGGAGGGCTTTCGAGCGGGCGTCCCACCCCTCACAGTCCCTCCCCCTGACCCCGCTTTCTCCCCCTCTCTGCCCACGCCCCCCGCAACCGCGCCAGCTCCCGCGAGCCGCGAAGTTCGGCCGGGGAGGCGGCCGCTGCGGCAGCGGGAGCCGAGTGGCTGCCAGCTCGCGAAAGCGGGGGTACGCCGGGAGGCGCGGGCGGGGCGCGGGGCCCGGGAGGGGAGGGGAGGGGAACGAGGGCCGCGCCGCCCCGAGCCCCGCGCTCCGGAAGTGAAGCGGCCAGACCACCGGCTAATGGATGCGGAGCGGAGGGTCCGCTGACCGCTCTCGGGCGCCTGGGTAAGTAGGGGGGCTGGGCCCGCGGGGGCGAGGACCCGAGAGCGCAGCCCCTGGCCCGCCTCGCCCCTCTCCGCCAACCTGCCCGGCCCTGGCGCCTCTTCCCCCATCACTTTGCGGGGCTGGGCCGGGGGCGAGAGCGCACCGTGGCTGGGGCTCGCTCCCTTTTGCCCGGGGTGTGAGCTGAGGGGTGTGGAAAGATGAACAAACCGGGAGGCGCCAGGGCACCCGGGGGAAGGGGCAGCGCTGGGAGCGTGTAAGAGGTGGCGCGGGCCGCGCAGAGCGGAGAGGTCCAACCGAGGCACGGGAAGCCAAAGCCTCGGTCTACCGACGGGCCTTGGTGGGCTGTGGAAGCAAAGAGTGGAGCTAGAAGGTTCTCGCTTGGTGCATGCACCGTGGTAGGGGCCGCACAATATGGCGGGGAGAAATGCAGAGGGGCGTAGCAATGGGGGGTGTAATGAGAAACATAGCTCTGTCGTCTGGGGGAGGAGAGCAGAGCGCGCAGTCTGCAAATTCGCGAGCAGCAACTTGCGAGGCCGGAGAGGGTGCGGACCCGCTATGTTGCCCGAGGGCGCCATACACCACAGCTGGCGCCCCTGCCGGGAGGGGCCCACAAGAGTGCCTCGATTTGGCATCTTCCACCTGTGCCCTAGCCCAAAGGGGGGAAACGCGCATTGAAGCCCCTCTCCCCGCCCGGGGCGCCCCGCCTCATCTCCCGCGTCCCCGTTGCGCACTGCGCCACCGCCGCCGGCTTTCTCTGGCCGCCAGCCTGGGCGGTGAGTGCTCGCCCGCGTCCACTCGGAGCCCAGCGCGTGCGGGATGTGAGAGAGTGCCTTGACCCGTGTGGGGCCAGCAGTGGGGAGGGTGTGTGGAGACGTGGTGTGTACGTGCGGACGTTCCAGCAACAGCCACCAGGTTGGGGAACATCCAACGGGCATTTTGATTTGTGTGGGTAACGTGGTCTCTGCGGGCTCTTCACTGCTGACTCCCGGTCAGTCCCTGCTGTCCACCGCGCCCCTCTTTCAACAGTGGCAAAATCTTACCGAAATGGTATCCATGCTTGAGTGGCCCGGGAGGCAGACCTGAGCATACTCGGTAACCAGGGTGGGTTTAGGGTAAAGAGGCAGGGGGCCAGGATTCAGTCCCATTGTCAGCCCCCGCCCCTGGAAAGGTTAAACGCGGCTTCCGCACCTCCGTTGGGAGAATGCAATTTGGAGGACAACCAGTCACCATGAAGATGAGCCCACCATGATAGTTGGGAAGGAGTCTGAATAAGGGTAAGTGAGGAAGGAGAATACACATGTGGTGGGAGAACCTGAGGCAGGCATTTGGGACTTGTAAGCTTGCCAGATATGCTTTGCATTTGAATGAAGTGGTTTTGCATGAATTACAGGGCCTCACAGCAAGTCTGTGAGGTGAATGGGACAGGTTTATCCTGACCGTGTTCCAGGATAGGAGACTAAAATTTAGAAAGATAAATGGAACAGCAGTTCCTTTGTCCATCTGAAAGTCTAGTTCATTTGTCCACCAGTTGCCCACCTGAAAGTCTAGTTCTTTTGTCCACCAATTGTCCACCTGAAAGTCTAGTTCGTTTTCTACTTTATCAGGATATCAAGCTTGCCCTGTTATGTGAGAAAATACACAGCCTTAAAATTTTCCCCATATCCAGATATTTCCATCTGTGGCCCTACTGTGCATCAAGGGTATTTCTTTTTCACTTGCCATCTTTTCATTTGAAGGTCACATTGCAGGTCGGGATTGCCTTTGCAAAGAGGAGCTATCCCAAGATAGCCTAACCTCAGCGTGATCGTTATTATGTAGACCATACAGATACCTCTTTCTGGGTAGTCAATGCTTTTTTTTAATGAAGTACCAGGGGTTGAACCCAGGACCTCATACATGGGAAGCGGGTGCTCAACCACTGAGCTACATCTGCTTCCTCTCAATGCCTTTTTTTTTTTAAACAATTTATTGAAGTATATCATTCATACATGAACATACACAAACCACAAGTGTTCAGCAAACACCGTGAACCCACAAAACAAACATGCATAGCATCATACAGGGCTCCCACACATCACCCCACCACAAACACCTTGCATTGCTGTGAAACATTTGTTAACAAATTATGACATTGTCAAAGTATTACTACTAACTATAGTCCGTATCTTACTCCCCTATACATTTTTTTAAGGATTTATTTATCTATTTATTTACTTTTATCCATTTTTACTGCCCCCCCCCCGTTTTTGCTGTTTTTGTGTCCATTCGCTGGGCAACTCTCTGTGTCCATTTCCTGCCCTCTCTTCTCATCCTTCTCCTCCTGTCTTCACTGGGATTAGATCCTCGGAAACTCCAATGTAGGAGAGAATCATCCTACTGCCTGTGCCACCTTGGTTCCTGGTTTTTCGGAGTATCTCTTCTTGGTTCTCCCTTGTGTCACTCTCCTGTTATGTCATCGTCTTGCTTGTGGCTCGCGGAGCTGACAGCTCACCTGCGCACGGGGCCTGGGGGGTTCACCGGCTCGCGCGACCTGGTGGCACACCCGCGTGCGGGGCCTGGGGTGTTCACCCACGCATGGGGCCTAGTGGACACCTAGAGTTACAGACTCTTCCCATACAGGATGGTCATATAATAAATCAGATTTAGTTTATACACCAGCATTCAAAAACCAGACCTAGGGAGAAACACTAGGTCTGGGGACACATGTATGGTTTCTAATATAGCGAATGTTTAGCCTACCCTGATTATCACAAAATCAGGACAGCTAGAATATTCGCATTCAATGCCTTTTTCCATCCAATGTTTTCTCTAACTATTTCAGTGGAGGAGGAAGGTCACCTCCATATTTTCGCAGGGGAAAGTGAGGCATGGAGAGAGCGAGCAGAGGGACTCAGATCCCTGGGCTGCTGGGGGATGGGGTCAGGGTGTCTTCAGTACCACCCAGAAGTACTCTAGAGATATGCCTGGTGTGGGGGCAGCTGCTACTATAGCTGCAGGTTGGCATCTGGGGCATATGGACCAGATTGATGGAAATTTTCATGCCAAGGAGAAAATGGTTTTAGCACCTTAGCATATATGCCACAGCAGTAACTGGGGGACATTAGGAACTCTTCCCTTTTTCTATTCCCCACTCTCCACAGGCTCTCCAAGACAAGCCTGATTGATGTGCTTCTTCCCCCCACCCCTTTTTTTTAAAAAAAGATTTATTTATTTACTTACTTTTTAAAAAATCCATTTTAAACTCCCCCTTCCCCTGGTTTTTGCTGTTTTGTGTCCACTCTTTGGGCAATTCTCGGTGTCTGTTTCCTGCCCTCTTCTCTCATCCTTCTCCTCTTGTCTTCACCGGATTTGATCCTGGGAACCTCCGATATGGGAGAGAGGCATCCTACCACCTGCACCACCTCAGTTCCTGGTTTCTCAGTGCGTCTCGTCTTGGCTCTCCCTTGTGTCACTCTCCTGTTACATCATCATCTTGCTGTGTGGTTAGGCGGGGGCCTGGGAGGCTTACCCGCGCACCTTTTATATTTTTCTTTTATTTTACCAGGAGGTCCCAGGGATGGAACCCAGGTCCCTCCATATGGGAAACGGCCGCCCAACCATTTGAGCCACATCTGTGCCACCTCTTTTTTTTAATGACCCATTTAAGTTCAAATGCTAGGAGGAAAAGTGTTGTGCTAGTAACTTACCATTCATAGCAAAACAAACACCGAGGTTTATACATTTGCAAAGCCTGACCAGACAAAACAAAAGATAATCAATTCATAATTCCAAGTTTATCGTCTTTAGCCTTGAGATTTTTTTTCTATTGTTATTGCTATATTGAATTGTTGTTAAATGTTTGAACAGTTTCTTACCAGATATTTTTTATCAAAGAAATGGAAGTAATTCAGTAGCTGTTGCAAAGGGTTGTCATACTTTTTTTTTTTCTTTTCTGGTTGTCATGCTTTTTAATAAGTGCATTAATAGTCTTCATCATTGGAAATTATTGAGCCATAAAAATACATTGTTATTCTTTATATGAAACAGGCAGCTTGGTTGGAGCTAAGACTAAGACATACCATCTTGTGGAGTTGCGTGACACCTTCCTGTGCTAGAAGCAGGATAAATAAGCTTTTTGACCGTGGAACATTCTGGAACATATGAACAGGTATCTAGCCACATCAACTGATTTTATCTTTCATGTGGGAAAGATCTTGAGTCCTATCCATAACTGGGGCTCAGACAGTAATAGGCATGTCTGGTGGGCATATGGTGGGGAAGCCAGATTGCAGAAGGGTCCCCAAGAGAAAAGAATCACTGTTAGCAAAGAGGAAGTCTGATGGAGTGGGCTAGACTGAGGTACGATGTGAGGCAGATCCATGGTCAACCCCTACTTCCATCCTAAACTAGAGTATGTATGCTTCTTGGGATGGAAGAGACTATGTGGTAAAAGTGAAAATTGTTTTGCTAGGAGTCCAAGCCACTCTACAAGACTTCTGTCCAAGAGTTCTGGGCTTCGGAGCAGAAGGTGTTTCACCATTTAGTAGAAAGAGGCGAAGCATTGGAGACCAGGAGATAGTGATGAAAGCAAGTGTTCAAGTGCATCAGCCATCAAAGAAGGATCAGCACCACTAGGCAGCTGCCAGCCGTGCAATCAACAGCAACTGGACTGCAGAGCCACAGCACAAGACACTGTTATAACTGATACAGCCCATCCATCTTGGGTCCATTCTACAGAAATAACAGGGAGTACTGAGTTTTTGCCCCTGGGCTAGTGTAAGAGTTATTGGTCTGAAAGACACTGAGACAGCTCTCCTGACCTGGGACCCATTCATTAGCAGAATTCGTTTTGGACTTTTAAAATCTAAGGCTGTACAAGTCTGCACTGCAAATTAATTGGTAAATATTTGGAACAATGGCACTGGCATTGTTAGAGGACTGGTGCAGGATAATGAGTCTGGATGCTCAGAAATCACTGCTGGTTATGGGGATTCCAGTGGACTGTGATGAGGCTGAGATTCAGGAGGTTCTTCAGGAGACTTTAAAGTCCCTGGGCAGGTATAGACTGCTTGGAAAAATATTCAGGAGGCAGGATAATGCCAGTGCTGTCTTATTAGAGCTTATGGAAGATGTTGACAGCTCGGTGATCCCTAATGAGATTCAGGGAAAGGGAGGTATGTGGAAAGTGATCTTTAAGACCCCTAACCAGGATGCTGAATTTCTTGAAAGATTGAAGCTCTTTCTAGAAAAAGAAGGACAGACAGTGTCGGGTATGTTCCGAGCCCTTGGGCATGAAGGGGTACCTTCAGCCTCAGTCCCCTGCATATCACCACCAGAGTTATTGGCACATCTAGTGGGACAGGCAATGGCGCACACACGTCAGCCTCTGCTACCCAGGAGACCCCGGAAACTGAGAGCGTTCTCCGGGAGTGCTGTTCCAGCCCCAGAGGAAGAGCCCTTTGAAATCTGGTTGGAACAGGCCACTGAGATTGTCAAGGAGTGGCCAATACCAGAGGCAGAAAAGAAAAGGTGGCTGATGGAGAGTCTGTGCGGCCCTGCCCTGGACCTCATGCGTGTAGTGCAGACAGACAACCCATCCATAAGTGTAGGAGAGTGTTTGGAGGCATTTAAACAAGTGTTTGGGAGCCTGGAGAGCCGCAGGACCTCACAGGTTAAATTTCTGAAGACCTATCAGGAGGAAGGAGAAAAAGTCTCAGCCTATGTGTTACGGTTGGAAACCTTGCTCCGGAGAGCTGTGGAGAAATGTGCCATTCCTAGAAATATGGCAGATCAGGTCCGTTTGGAACAAGTCATGGCTGGGGCAAGCCTCAGTGAAATACTCTGGTGTAGGCTTAGGGAACTGAGAGATCAGGGAGCACCTCCCAGCTTCCTTGAGTTAATGAAGGTCATTAGGGAAGAAGAGGAGGAAGAGGCATCTTTTGAAAATGAGAACCAGGAGGAGCCTGACGAACGGGCAGGCCATGGCCATTGGGATAATGGGGCCCACAACTGAGGACCAACTAGGAGCAGGACCCACGGCCAGGGGCCCTGGTGACATTCACTTAACTAGGCTTTCTCATTATTTTTTTCTTTAATGCACCGGATTGAAATCAAGGCATTCAAGGCAAGTCTTGATTCTTCTTTCTAAGATAAAAATACCCAAGAGCTTCTTGGGCCCTGTGTAAATTATTAATAACAAAAGAGTAAATTCCAAATATTAGAGAATAAGCCTAAAGGAATCTGCAGTACCAGTAATTCAGGTTTACTTTAAATACCCTCAATACACCAGAATTTACCCATACCATA